>PITA01008376.1:0-21750 GCA_004023965.1 Spilogale gracilis
CCCCCCCCAACATGGCCAGGAAGCCAAGGCTCCGGCAGCTCCGGCAGCTCCGGCAGACACCGTAGTTGCACAACGGGCCAACAGCTCAGCTAGCGCCCCTTCCCCTTTTTTCTTCTAAAGTCAAGAGTCAGGTCTACATTTGTGGGCTCTTTCTGGGAAAGTGGCCCTGGCAGAAGGTGGCTGAGGGTGACCCTCTCCAGTAAAGAGGTCTGGGGACATCCTAAGCCAGCAGCTTCTCCAGCATCCTGAAAAAGACTAAGGGGACCACATAGAATGGGCTCCTGTCCGTGCACTTGGCCTCGAGTGGCAAGGCTCTGCCGACCAAGCGCTTACGGAAGCGAGGAGCGGGGCCAGCCTGGAGCCCTCAGGCTCCCCCATGGGCCGCTGCGCAGAGGCTCTACGATGGCGTCAGGAGGGATGGGGGTGGAGGGAATAGCTGTGGGGCCAGGGAGCCTGGAGAGACCGTGTCGGGTTCATACTGTGTTATCCCCTGGCCAACACACATTATAGAAGCCTGCCTCTAGTAAGGGGTGCATGCGTGTGAGGGGCCAGGTGGCAGAATCCAGAACCCTCTACTCCAGGCCACCCTCGCTGGTCTCCTTTCTTCCTGTCTTGCCAGTGCTTGGACTGATGACTACCCAACATCTGACCTCCCTCTCATGAACGTGTCCAAGAACCACTGAGCAGTGGGCCGGAGGTCCAACAAGCTGGGCCCCTTACTCCCAGGAACACTCTCCTACCCTCAACTTTGGCACGCCCAGGGTAGGTAAGACCATCGGAGCACCGGGGAAGCCCTGTGGACGCTCCCATCCCGTGGAGGCATCCCCGGGACCCTGGAGGTCCTGACCACTGCCTTTCTGTTCAGGCACCGTGTTTTCTGGTTCCGTTTTCCTTCCCATCTCATTTCAGAGCAAATGACATCATCAGAGGGACTTGTAACACCCACAGCCCAAAGGCTATCATCGTGAATCGCTTCCCACGCCAGGCAACACCAAGTGGGATTCCGGGGAACGTTGTAAATTGCACCTGGGTGACAGCTGAATGCAACACAAACGTGTCACAGACCTCATAAACTCCGTGAGAGTGACGGAACCAAGACTGAACTAATATGCCATGTACACACCTCTGGCTGGTCTGTTTTTCTGAGTTAGCCACATTTATACTCCCATCAGCACTAGATAACTTGCAGCTACCACATGGTCCTTCTGGGACTGTAAAGGTCTTTGAAAGGAACCTTCGCCATGCAGAACTACCCTATGTATCAGAAGAGCTGGAAGGTAATTTGTGATGGGATTTGAAAAGTATGAAAAGGCTTTCCTGGTCCCCAAACTTCTTCCTTGCCTGCGATTCCCACAATCAAAGGCACTTATTTAGGACGTCAATCAGAGAAAGACAATTATCATATGATCTCACTGACATGCTGAATTTAAGAAACAAAACAGAGGACCATAGAAGAAGAGAGGACAAATTAAAAGAAGATGAAACCAGAGAGGGAGATGAACCATAAGAGACTTAATCATAGGAAACAAACCGAGGGCTGCTGAGAGGGAGGAGGTAACTGGGGGATGGGTGTTAGGAAAGGCGTGTGACATAATGGGCACTGATGAATCCCAAGCCTGCACCTCTGGAACCAATAATATATGCTAGTTGATTGAATTTAAATTAAAAACCTGTTAAAGATAAAGGCACTTATTTAGGATATGATACTGAATTTAAAAGGCATCTTTTAAAATTCAATGGCATCACTCAAATAGGTAGCAAGCTGACCAGTGAGCACACAGCTCTCCCTGTATGTCTCTTCCCATTCTTCCTTCTTAAATATTGAGTGACTGCCATGGATTACCTCAGACATTCTTAAATGAGGGACCCAGATATGGGCTGTCTGTCAGTTTAGTACACGTGTTATGCACACACAGATCTCTAGAGAGACACCTCTAACTCTCAATGTATTTCAAGGAGGTCTAGGACTCACCACAGGGTAAGTCTCATTAAATTTATTGTATTAATGTGACCAACTAGGAAGGTGGGTCCAGGACCTCCAAAGAGAGACAAGGACCAGGTGACCTGGGAGGAAGGGGCTTTACACTCTGTTTCCTGGAGAAAGGGGCCAAGGTCACATTTGAACTTCTTTGATTACACCTAAGATGACGGCTTCTCACCCCTCCTCCTTGCCCTCCCTCCAACAACCATGCTCTGTAGAATATATAATTTATTAAACATATACAACACAACAGGCACCATGCTTAGTACTACATATGTTATCTTATTCAATCCATACAGTGTTTTGAGATCCATTCTATTGTTGCTTCATTTTGCAGATAGTAAAACTGAGGCTTGAGTGATTGGGTAACCTGCCAAGGTCATCCAGCAAACAAGCAAACAAGCCGCCTTACTCTACAATCCACGCTTTCAACCATGATATCAGTGGTTCTTAACCTTAAGTAGGCATCAAAATCACCTGAAGGGCTTGTGAGAACTCTGATTTCTGGACTCCATTAAACAAGTCTGGAGTAAGGCCCAAGAACTGGCATTTCTAACAAGTACCAGCCCTCCTCCCCCGTCACACGGTAAAGCTAATGAGCCCCGTCGTTCCACAGGCTCTTTGCATAGACTCCTCCCAAGGCCCCAGGAGGGATTCTAAAAATGCATTCACAAGATCATGCACTTTTGAAAAATTTACTTGTATTTTATTTTCTTAAAGCAGATCCTCAAAACTGTATTTGCTTTGGGGCCCCCAAAGTCTGGATTTGCCCCAGACCCTGGGGTCTTCCTTCAGTACATTTCTCTTATTTTTATCTCAGACCTGGATCAGGCTACAGTCCACACCAGGAGCAATATTTAGCCCACCCTAAGGGCCTGGGGTCCCTCGGTCTGTCCGGGTATGTCCACAGGCACCGTCGGCAGTGTTTAGATCAAGATAGGTCTAAGGAGCTTCATGCCTTAAAGTGACTGCCTCGGGCTTCCACCAGAGTTTCTTGATGGAAGACCTGGGATCTTCAGGGATGTCACGCACACCCCTGAAGGAAGGGAAGAAAGACAAGGAGGCCCCTTCTGATGCCTGGACCAGTGGCAGGGAGAGCATCTGCTCTTTAGTACAAGATAAGGCTGGAGGAAATGAATGTCCCTCACATCTGTTGCTTCACATTTTGTACCTGGAGAGAACTAAGCACC
Organism: Spilogale gracilis; assembly: GCA_004023965.1. Classification (NCBI taxonomy): domain Eukaryota; kingdom Metazoa; phylum Chordata; class Mammalia; order Carnivora; family Mephitidae; genus Spilogale; species Spilogale gracilis. Next base: position 3,172 of record PITA01008376.1, read on the forward strand.
ACCCTGAAGGCCTGTGACTGTTTCTCACAGTGTTGAGAAACAGGAAACAGACAAAGAAATAAAAGCTTAACCAGACCTTTCTATGGGGACCACAACCAATCCTTTAGTTAATAATCACCATATTAGTATGTTGTACGATTTGTTGTTTAGAATGGGGCTCCTCTACTAAACCGTCAGCTCCATGAGGGCAGGAAATGGGTCTCGTATTCACTGTTACAGCTCTTGAGCCTAGCACAGTACCTGTCATCATAGCTCTCAACATGTTGAAAGAGTAAGAGAATAAATCACACTAAATCTTTCAATGACATGTGGTGTATGTACGATCCTGCCTGTGCATAAACAAATCGGCCCCCAAAGAGTTATCATCATAGTAAGACTGGCGAAATCAGCACATAGCCTAAAGCTTAGCTAGAATCCGCGAACTACCAAGTTGGGCTAAATATCTCCATTTTGTAGATTAAGTAATTTGAGTTATTAGTATAAATGGTGCCTTCGTAAGTCCTAAATCCCCATAGAACCTGATGGGTTTCCATTACCCACCACACTGAGGCCACTCTCCTTCCCACTCAGGCCCTGTTTTCTGGGTCTTACTTCCTTCAGCTACAGGGAAATCATGGCCAAGCACGTCACATTTTTAGTGAGCACTGGGGAAGAGCCACTTATCAGTGGTAGGTTTAGTCTGCAATTTGGGGGACAGAGGACAGAAACTGAACCTGACATCAAGGAGGATTTCAGAAGGCAGGTCAGGGAACCCTAGACCAGAACTAGGGTCACACATAGCCGGAACCCGGTCGGCCACCTTGCCTCATCTTTCTGCCCATGGAGACTGGCTTCCCCTCCATTCGGAGCCACGTGTCAGTACATGTCATGTGCCATCATACCCAAGTTTTAGGGCTTCAGTTTTGAACCACCAGAGCTCCCTAATGGTTGGCACAACTCTCGCAGGTCCAAAGATTCCAGAATCCCCCAGTGAGGCCTCTTTGGTCCAGCTTACCCAGGGACCCTTCCCTGGATAAATCAATGTGGCCAGGCCTGGAAAAGGATTCACTAGTACAAAGAATGTTGAGGAGACTCTTCTCTTGCCCTAGATTTGTTGAGATGAGCTCTAGAAAAAAACAGGAGGTATTCATACTCCCACTTGGTCACCCCCAGAGCATATCCAAGAGACTGCCACGCTGGCCAACTATCATGTGGGGTGGGCCCTTATTGGCCCATTTAACAAGGGACAGAGAAGAGCAATCATCTGAGATGTAGACCTTGGGTGGAGTGAGAGGATTCGGGGGATAGGAGAGGGGTGCTTTCTTACCCTCAAGCCAAGAGAGGAGGAGTAGCACTCTGGGGTAGTACACCGGCAAGGAGGGGAGCCTGGCACATAGGTTCCTGGGGCTGAGGGCTATGTGGTCATTTAGGAAGATTCCATACATGGAGAGAAGACAAGGGGGGTAAGAAAATGCCTGTGAGGCTGGAAGTTTCAAAGGGGGTGGAGCAGTCTGTAAGATCCAAAGTGACTTGAAGGTTGTAGGATCTGGCCTTGATGCTCTGAAGACATCTTCGAGGCAGTTGGGGTACAGTGAGCATCCCATAGCCCAGCTGGGGAAGGGCTTTACATACACAGATGGCTGAGTTGAGGTCATTACCTTGACATTACAGCATCATGGCATCTATGACAGAGGGGTCCTTGCAGACCCAAGAGACATGCCCAACAAAGGAATCCCACCAGGAGAGGGGGTGCCTCAGCCCCACATCCCAGACTTGCACTCACGGGTACTCAGCCCACGTTCCAGTGTCCTGCTGCCCTGGGGTCCTAGTGCCACAGGGGAAGTGTGCTCCCTGAAACCCATCTTCCCACTGCGCAACCTGGGTCCCTACATCCAGGAGGAGTTCACGGAGCACACTGGCTTACTGCCCAGTTCAACACCTGGCTCCTACGTCCCCCGAGAACAGTGGTTCTCCAACTTCAGCTCTAACCCTGGAACCTCCTGCAGGAGGACTTCACACACATGCTGTCAGGCCCCATGTCTGGTGTTTCCAATGAGTAGGTCTGGCTGGAGCCTGAGATTTTACATTCTGACACATTTCAGGGGACCACACTTTGAGAACCACCGGGTTCAGGGCTGAGTCTGGCCCCCAGAGAGCCACGCCAGCCACCCGAGTGGTGAGAGGTGCTGACAGAGGCCTGGGTGGGTGAAGGGTTCTTCTTCGGGCCTCTGGCTGGTACACCTGGTGGGTTGGCCCTCCCTCAACCCCTGCCCGAGTCCAGGTATAGCCCTTTTCTACTCTGATGGGGGCTGCAATGTCTGTCAGGAGGTAACAGCTGCGGTAGAATCAAGAGGTTAACCAGGAGGCATCGACTGAGACCTGGTGGGATTCCTTTGTTGCCTCCACATCCACCCAGTTAATTTGAAGTAACTATTTGAGCAGTGTCTTCTCAGTTTTCCATAGGCTGGTTTTTAATGTGGTCAAATAACCACAACACAAAACTTACCATTTTGCCCATTTTTAGTCTATAAGTTAGTGGCCTTAAGCCCATCCATACTGTTGTGCAATCATCATCACTACCTAATTCCAGGACTTTTAAATCATCCCAAACAGACATTCTGAACCGAATAATGCCCCACCTCCACACCCTGCAGCTACTAGGAACCTCCAGTCTGTTTTCTAGCTCTATGAATCGGCTTAGCCCTGGGGGCCACATACAAGTGGAGTCATACTATATTTGCCCTTTGGTGGTCTGGTTTATTTCACTTAGCATGGCCTCAAGGTTCAACTATGTTGTAGCACATGTCAGAATTTCCTTCCTTTTTAAGGCTAAATAATATTCCGTGGAATATATAGACCACATTTTGTTTATCCATTCATCTGCTGATGGGCATTTGGATTGTTTCCACCTTCTGGCTATTGTGAATAACACTACTATAAGCACCGTTGTACAAGTATTGGAGCCCCTGCTTTCAATTCTTTTGAGTGTATACCCAGAAGTGAAGTCATTGGAGTGCATGGCAATTCTAGGTTTAATTTTTTGAGGAACTGCCCTACTGTTTTCCATAGACTTTGAATTTAATCTTCTACCTCAGAACCATTTGCCAGAAACAGGGATGCTGAAAACCTCACCAGGAACCCCCCAAAGGGATTAAGGTCATCCTCTGCCAAGGGGTTTATAGCTCTGAGCCTCTGTTCTAAGAGGCTTAACTCACCCCACACTTACATATGCAGAAATCTAACACTGGCAAGAACCTCAGAGGGACTATGACCCCCACCCCACACTCTAGGAGATGAGCAGGTTGTCCTCAAGACAGGTAAGGCTGCTACATAGCTTTTCAGGGCCCAGTCCAAATGTGACCTCCTGAAAGACCCTAGATGCCCTCCTCCTAATCACACTCTAACCTTATTTTCTGCACATTTACAGTCTAAATCTTACTCATTTGTCTGTTTATTCTCTGTCTCCTCCAAATAGATGTGAGGGCAGTACAGGATCCCTACTCTTGAAAGTTTGCACTATACTATGCTTTTACAAAAGACCTACATTAGTACCTGTCTCCACTAACAGATATCCGAAGAGGGTTTTCACTTTTAGGGAAAAAGGCACCAAGTCACACTAGTGCTCAGCATTTGTTTTGCAGCGAGCCATTACAGAGGCAGCACACAGCCCGAGCGGCAGGAGCGGCCCCGCCAAGCCCCTTCTCCAGACGTGGTGCTCAGTATCTCAGCAGCCGGCTGCCACAGCTTTGAACGGTGTTTGGGAATGTAAGTGCTTCCTCTCAATTTATGTGCACATTCATTGGCAAGATATGTCCTAAGGTTTCAGAAAAGCCTAAGAGAGGTTGTTTTTCTGTCTGGGAATATTCAAAATTTTTTCCATATAAATTAATGATAAAATATTTTTTAAAAGCAATTATTTATTCATTTGAAATAGAACAAGAATGACAGAGAGAGAGCAAGAGAGCACAGACAGAGGGCGAAGCAGACTCTGTGCTGAGCAGGGAACCTGATGCGGGGCTCGATCCCAGGACTCAGGGATCATGACTTGAGCTGAAGGCAGATGCTTAACTGACTGAGCCACCCAGGCACCCCTGATAATTGCTTCTTTATGCCATTGGTTGACAAAAGGTTTCATAGGAACACTGTGCTTTTGGATCGCGGGGGAATCCTGTACCTCTAATCACAGCAAACCTATAGCATCTGTACTTGTGCCTGTCATGTTGTAGGCACTCAGGTATTTCCAATGAATGAATGAATATAAATATCTTATAAAATGTATATACTACTCTGATATTTGCAAGAGAAATAATCTGAGACATTCACAATTCTCTCAAGTATATACTCTTTCTCGAGAAAAGACAACCAGGTCAAAAAAAAAAAAAAAAAAGAAAGACAAAACCACACTGAGATGCTCCCCCTAAGTGGCTGACTCCAGCTCATCAGTTCTTATAAGGAGTCTAAAGCTCAAATGTTAATTCCACAGATGCGAGGTCTCTACCCTTTCCACAGGTCTGAGACGGATAGGAAAGGACCAGTATTCCATTAGGGAGGCAAGCTCTTTGATTGTGATCACACTGATAATTTTCTTTCCATTAAGATGTTGAAGCACTGTGGCTGTTCTAGGGAGGATAGTAACACTTTTCTAAGTAATGGTCTCTCCCGGTATAAAAATGCTATGGGTAATAAGACAACAGGAGTGAGGGGGGAGGGACTTGGCCTCTCATCCCATGTGCATATGCAATTGCTGTTGCTGTATCTGGGTCTGAGGTTTTCATAGGAACACCCCATGGATCACAGAATTTCCAGGAATGCTAGACATTGCTTTATGATTTAGATCTACTGATGTTGAAAACTGAACCGAGTAAGGTGAGACCTTGTCCTGAGCCTGAATCAGAGCCACTTAGGGTGGGCAGGGAGGCGAGACCATGAGCCACACAACCGTTAGGTTCAAGACAAAATTCCTGATTGCGCTTTGGGGCTTCCCTCCCTTCCCTGCGGTCCCCACAGCCTCTGCATGACGCGCATTGCCTGGCCTGTTTCTGAGCTGCTGGTCTTCCGCCAGGCTCAGCTACCCGCCTTTCCTGTGGTGGCAGTGAGACTGAATGGGATGAGGAGGTGGCAAGGGGCCCAGCCCAGAGGAGGCCAGTGGGCAGGACATGCGTGTGGCCTTACAGGGGTTCCACTCAGTGCCACTAGGTCCCACCTATCATATCTCCTTTCTCAGTCAGGTCTTTCCTCTCAACTCCTCTTCACCAAGCTGTATTCTTCCCTCCTTCTCCTCCTAATGAATCTCTATACCTGAGTGATGTCATCACCCCCCCTCTGAGATTCATGGACTTCTATTTGTCAGGGCTCTGAGAACTGATATGTCCATCTAAGATGGGCCCAACTTCTTTGAGAACAGCTTCTGCCTCGAATAAGCCTAATAAGGCCTTCCTGTATTTAATAAGGATGATGCATGAGGACTTGGGAAAGGGGGCCCATGAGGAACAGCATCAGAAGAGCTTGAGGAAGAGAGAACAACCAGAGAAGTCAGGTGATCGTAGCAATGGAGAATTGAGGATGTTGATGGAGAGGGGAAGATGAGACAGACAATGAAACTATGCAGAGACAGGGAGAGAGAAAAGGAGAAGGCACTAAAAGGGAACTTCTGGATTCAAGAATTAAGAGCTCACCAGAGAATTTGAAGAAAAGCAACTTTGGCATAGTTGTAAGGAAAGCTAGATTAAAAACCATTAAGGAGTAAATGAAGGGCAGTACTCAAGGTTAGTCAGATGCCCTTCCAAGCACTGCTCAAATATAACCTGATGTGGTGGTATAGTGAGAACTTTAAAAGTTATTCTAGGTGTGGCATATAGACAAATTTTATTTCTAGGCATGACAGATAGACAAGATGTAAGCAGAAGAACTTTAACAGAACACTACTTATAATCATAAAGTGAAAGAAGAAACATCATTACATATATAAAGTATAATCACCTATGATTACAATATCATGTTTAATCAAACTTCAGAATAGAAAGTACTATATTCAGTAGGAGTTAAATTTTGTAAAATAAAAAGTTGGGTTAGATCTAGCTATCCATTCATCTATCCATCCACCTACTATTTTTCTTTTCTTTTCTTTTCTTTTTTTTTAAAGATTTTATTTATTTGACAGAGTGAAACACAGCTAGAGAGGGAACACAAGCAGAGGGACTGAGAGAGGGAGAAGCAGGCTTCCCGCCGAGCAGGGAGCCCGATGCGGGACTCGATCCCGGGTCTACAGGATCATGACCTGAGCCGAAAGCAGTTGCTCAACCAACTGAGCCACCCAGGCGCCCCTACCTACTATTTTTGTATCTAGACCCAAAAAGTCTAAAAAGGAAACCTTCTAGAACATTAGTAGTCAGTGGATATATCTACATTGTAGGCTTATGGGTAATTTTCATTTTATTTTTTAATATTTTATGTATTTTCCAAATTTCTGTAGTTAAGTATGAGTCATGCTTATAATCAGGGAAACAGAAAAGGTTGCTTTTAAAATAGAATGAGCCTGCGGTGAGAAGGAAAACCAAGAATTAAAGACGGTCTTTTATAAGAAGTTCAGAAGAAGCCAGAGCGTTTTGGTTCAAAGATAGTAACATCGGAAGCATCTGAACTTACCTCCTCCCAAGGACACATTGAATCTATAGCTACATATGGGATAATTTCCTTTGAAAGAAATCCAGAAACTAGCTGAGAGATGCCTACACATCAGGCAAATGTGGAAAATCCCACAAGGAAATGGGTAGAAGAGGCTGAGAAACGAGCTCACTGTAAAGCCCTCCCCAACACGCAACCGGCAACTAGAAAGGGACTCACAACTCCCAGCTTCTTCCTGAGAAGAGTCTGGACAGCAAATCTGGTGCCCAAACTTTTAAGACTTCCACATGAGAGACGGGCTCCCAAAACATCTAGCTTTGGAGAGCCAATGAGGCTTATCCAGAAGACCCACTAGGCTATAGGGAACTAAGAGACAGCTCCTAAAGGGGTCACATGGGCTCCCACACACTCAGCATGGCTAACCCCTCAGGGCCTAGTGGAAGGGCAAGGGGCTGAAACAAATCCAGTCTTTCCATGAAAGAAACCTATTTGCTTATCTAAAAGCTCTGGCTGGAGAGTAAGGCTACTAATTTAACACATATCTAGGGGGTGACTACACCACTTTTCAGAGACCAGGGATGCTAGAAGGCACTATCTTTGGGTTCTCTCTCTGCCTTGCTCTATGTTATTGTTATCTTTGAGAAAGGAGTTTATGCACATGTCTGGAATTCTGGGTTTTGCAGCTACCCCCCCAGGGGACACTCAGATTGCCTGGCTCTGGTGGCTAATGAGGCTTACATTCATGGGTCCCACAGGGTTAGAAGAGAGAAATGGTACTTAACCAGTGATTCTCCCAGGACACAGCACAGAGCAGCAAACAAAAATACCCATCTCACAGTGTTCCCTTGAAAGAGGTATGTTTATATACTTTACAAGCTGCTGCCTGAGGATCCAGCTTATAGTCAGCCTGCGTCTAGGGGCCGAGTGAGACCCTCCCCTGGATGACACTACCAGATCTTGGCACACCCTCAGCTATAGGATCCACTAAGAACAAAGAAGGCTGCTTAGTTAATCACAAAGGTTTGAGAGACAACCAAGAGGCCACCCTTATAGGTGGGGGGGGAGACTCAAAATCACAAATGAAAGACAACAAATAAAACCAACAACACAGATTCATCAGCTAGTAATTGCTTTACTGGGTTTATAATTCCAAGATGCAAAAATGCTAATTCAAAAGAATACACACACTCCTATGTTTATAACAGCATTGTTTACAATAACCAAAACATGGAAGATCCCAAGTGTCCATCCATAGATAAAGAAGATGTGATACACACACACACACCGACAGAGAGGGGGGGAATATTATTCAGCCATGAAAAAGAAGGAAATCTTGCCATTTGCAATAATGTGGCTGGAGCTAGAGTATTATGCTAAGTGAATTAAGTCAGAGAAAAACAAATACCATATGATTTCACTTTTATGTGGAATTTAGGAAATGAAACAAAAAGAGTAAAGAAACAAACAAACAAACAAGAGAGCGAGAGAAACAAACCCTTAACTATAGAGAACAAATTGATGGTTACTAGAGGGAGGTGGGTGGCAGAATGAGTAAACTAAGTTATGGGGATTAAGGAGTGTACTTGTGATGAACACTGGGTGATATATGGAATTGTTGAATCACTACATCGTATATCTGAAACTAATATAACCTGAAGAACAGGGGTGATAGAACATCTACTGAACAACCAAAGATTGAGAGAACAGGAAGAAATAGACATGGTAACAAAGGGAACCCCCATCCCTGACTCTGTGAATGGCAGTGGGCAGGAAAAGAGGAACTGGGAACAGATTCCTCTGTCCTTTTCTGCAGAAAAAAATCCAGGTTTAAAAGAGTGACTAGCATATAAAAGAGAACACTAGAACTCTGCAAGTGGTGGAGGAGCCATGAGAAAGTGCTCTAATTCCAAGTGACCAGAGAATTCCGTGGTTTATGTTCCCACTCCACCTTAAAAGACTAAACTGGGGGTGCCTGGGTGGCTCAGTTGGTTAAGCGACTGCTTTCAGCTCAGGTCATGATCCTGGAGACCCGGGATCGAAACCCACATCGGGCTTCTTGCTCGGCGGGAAGCCTGCTTCTCCCTCTCTCAGTCCCTCTGCTTGTGTTCCCTCTCTAGCTGTGTTTCTCTCTGTCAAATAAATAAATAAAATCTTTTTTAAAAAAAAAAAGGAGGTAGAAAATATTAAGAGCCAATCAGAATTGAAGAATGCAGTAACTGAAATAAGAAACACTGGAGGTTATAAACAGTAGATTAGAGGATGCAGAAAAATATACCAATGATTTACAAGACAGGGAAATGAAAAGCACACAAGCTAAACAACAAAAAGAAAAAAAAAACCAAGGATACATTAAGAGTTCTCTTAGACAACAACAAGTGAACAAACATTCTCATTCTAGGGGTTCCAAGAAGATGGGAGACAATGGTGTGGAAAACTTATTTGCAGAAATAGTAACTACAAACTTCCCTAACCTAGGGAAGGAAATAAACATCCAAGTCCAAGAATCACAGAGTTCCAAACAATAAGAATGCAAGGAGATCCACACTATGGCACATAATAATTAAATTGTCAAAGGTTAAAGATAAAGAGAATCTCAAAGGCAACAAGAAAGAAACAAAAAATTGCCAAAAAGGAAGATCTAGAGGCCGTCAACTTATTTTCAACAGAAACTTTGCAGGCCAGGAGAGAATTGCATGATATATTCAAAGTGTTGGAAGGAAAAAAGTCTACAACAACCAAGAATACTCAGCAAGGTACATTTAAGGTAATATCAAGAGTTTCCTAGACAAACAAAAGATAAAACAGTTTATCACTATTAAACCAGCCTTAAGAAATGTTAAAGGTCTTACTTAAGTAGAAAAGAAATGGCCATAATTAAGCAGACAAAATTATCAATAAAAAGATGTAAAAGATGACAACATATAAACATGGAGAAGGGAATACAAAGAAGAAAAGAAGGAGGGTTCTTTTTCTTACTCTTAAAAAATAAAGAAGAATATTTTTACTGTGAAGGTGGTGGGAGGATGGGTCAAATGGGTAGACAGGAGAGGGTGATATAGGCTTTCAGTTATGGAATGAATAAGTCATGAGAATGAAAGTCACGGCTTAAGGAATACAGTCAATAGCAATGTAACAGGAGGGATGGTAGCTACAATCATAGTAAGGCAAAGCATAATGTATAAGCTTGTCAATCAGTAAGTTTTACACCTGAAACTAACATAATATCGTGTGTCCATTATACCATAAGAAAAGCAGTGATAGCTTAAAAGGTGTATGGGACAACATAAAGAGATAAATGGTCCCAGAAGGAGAACAGAGCTTATTTGAAGAAATGATGGCTGTAAACTTTCTTCACAGGGAGAGGAAAGCAGACATCTTGATCCAAGAATCCCAGAGAGTTCCAAACAAGATACATCCAACAGACTCTTACAAAGACACATTATAATTAAGGTGTCAAAATTTAAAGAAGAGAGAATCTTAAAGATTTTTTTTTTTAATTTTATTTGACAGAAAGAAACATAGCTAGAGAGGGAACACAAGCAAGGGGGGAGTGAGAGAGGGAGAGGCAGGCTTCCCGCCAAGCAGGGAGCCCGATGTGGGGCTCGATCCCAGGTCTCTGGGATCATGACCTGAGCCAAAGGCAGCCACTTAACCAACTGAGCCACCCAGCTGCCCCTAAAGAGGAGAGAATCTTAAAAAAAGCAAGAGAAAAACTATTTTGTTGGATATAAAGAAACTACCATAAGACTATCAGAGTTTTTCAACAGAAACTTTGCAGGCCAGAAAGGAGTGACATGATGTATTCAAAGTTCTGAAAATTCAAGAGTAATCTACCCAGCAAAACTGTCCTTCAGAATTGGAGACATAAAGTTTTCCAAAGGGGCAAAAGGTAAAGGAGCTAACACTGGACCAGCCTTACACAAAATGTAAAAGGGACTTAAAGGGACTTCTTTAAGCTCAAATGGAAAAGTGCTAATTAGTAATCAGAAAACAAAGAAGTATAAATATTATTTTGAGTAAATATATACTTAAATTCAGAATAGCTTGGACAAGTGAAGCAGACTTCAGTTATAAATTTAGTATGAAGGTTAAGACAAAAATAGTAAAAATAACTATAATAATTTGTTAATGGATACCCATGATAAAATGATGTAAATTGTGACATCAAAGACAAAAGGAGGAGGTGGGAGGGAATAAAAATGTTGACCTTTAGAATGCATTCAAACTTCAGTTATTATTAACTTTAAATAGACTGTTATACCTCTAAGATGTTTTATATAAGCCTCAGCAGATATATGAAAGAGAAAGAAATCTAAGCATACCACTACAGAAAATCATCAAATCACAAAGAGAACAAAGGAATTAAAAATAAGACAGAAAACAACAAGATGACAATAGTAAGTCCTTACCTATCAACAATTACTTTAAATATAAATCGACAAATTTCTCCAATCAAAAGAAAGCAAGTGGCTGAATGGATTAAAAAAGAGGATCCAACCATACACCATCTACAAGAGACTCACCTCAGTTTTAAACTACGTGCTGTCTATAAGAGACACACACAAAGTGAAGGTATGGAAAAATATATTTCAAGCAAATAAAAACCAAAAGAAAGCAGAGACAGCCCTACTTGTATCGATTAAAATAGACCATAAGACAAAGAGGGTCATTATGTTATGATAAAGTGGTTAATCCAACCAGAGGATATAACATTTGTAAATGTTTATGCAACCAACATAGAAGCACATAAATAATAATAGACTTAAAGGAAGAAATGGACAGCAATATAATAGTAAAGAACATTACTACCCCACTTTCATCAATGGATAAATCTACCAGATAGAAAAATCAATGAGCAAACTCTAGACTTAAACATGTTAGATGGACTTAATAGACATTTTCAGAGCTTTCTGTCCAAAGAGAGAACACACATTCTTCTCAAGTACATATGGAACATTCATAAGGACAGATCATATATTAGGCCACAAAACAAGTCAGTAAGATTGGAATCACATCAAGCATCTTTTCCAGACACAATGGTATGAGCTCGTAATCAATTATAAGAAACAAAACTGGAATATTTGCAAATATATGGTAATTAAATAACATGTTACTAAACAATCAATGGGTCAAAGAAAAAAAATATTTTGAGACGAATGAAAATAGAAATACAACATTCCAAAACCTACGGGATGTGGCAAAAGCAGTTCTAAAACGGAAGTAAACAGTGATAAAAGCCTGCATTAAGAAACAAAAAGGGGAGTGCCTATGTCAGTCACTTAAGTGTCTAAGTCTTTCAGCTCAGGTCATAATCTCAGGGTCCGGGCTCCCTGAGCACCAAGGAGTCTGCTGGTCTCCCTTTCCCTTTGTCCCTCCTGCTGCTTGCACTTTTTCTGTCTCAAATAAATGAATTTTTAAAACAAAACAAAACAAAAAACCCCTTTAACTGTACACTTCCAGGGACTAGAAAAAGGAAAACAAAATAAGGAGAAGTAAAATTTAGGAGAAGTAAACAAAGATTAGAGTGGACATAATTGATATAGAGAGTAAAAAGGCAATAGAAAAGAATGAGACTAAGGGCTGTTTTAAAAGATAAACAAAATAGTCAAAATTTTAGCTCAACTCAACAAGAACAGAAAATGGAGGATTCAAAATTAGAAAGAGGAGACGTTACAACTAATACTACAGAAGTGTCATAAGACACTACTATGAACAGTTATGTCAACAAATGAAATAATCTAGAAGAAAGGGATAAATTCCTAGAAACATGTAACCTACCAGAACTTAATCATGAGGAATAGAAAATGAACAAAGCAATTACTGGTAAGGAAATGGAATCAGAAAAAACAAAACAAAACAAAAAAACAACAGAAACAAAAAACAAAAACACCCAACAAACACAAGTCCAGGACCAGATGGCTTCCCTGGTGAATTCTACCACACATTTAAAGAAGAATTAATACAAACTCTTCAAATTCTCCCCCAAAATAGAGGATGGAATACTTCCAAACTCATTTATGTGGCCGGAATTAACCTGATACCAAAACCAGATAAGGACGCCAACAAAACAAACAAAAACAAAAACTCAAATCCCACCCCCCCCAAAAAAAAACCCAAAACAAAAATACCCATCACAGGTCAATATCCATGATGAACATAGATGCAAAAATTCTCAAAGTATTAGCAAACTGAATTAAATGTATTAAAAAGATCATATGGTATAACTAATTGGGATTTATTCCAGGGTATAAGGATGGTTCAACATTTGTAAATTAATGTAATACATTAACAAAGTGAAGGGTAAAAATCTTGTCTTGATAGATGTAGAAAAAGCATTTGGCAAATTTAACATCCATTCAGGATAAAAACTTTTAAGAAACTGTATAGAGGGAAAGCACTTCAACATAATAAAGCCATATATAAGCCCAGAGACAACATCGTACTCAAGAGTAAAAAACTGAAAGCTTTTCCACCACAATCAGGAGTAAGATAAGGAAGCCAATTTGTGCCATGTTTATTCAACATAGTATTGGAAGTCCAAGCCAGAGCAATTAGGTGAGAAAAGATTTAAAGGCATCCAAATTTAAACAGAAGTGAAATTGTCTCTCTTTGCAGAGAGCAAGATATTATACATAGAAAATCTTAAAGATGCCACCAGAAAACTATTAGAACAAATAAAGTTGCAAGATACAAAATCAATATACAAAAATCTGTTGTACTTCTTTACACTGATGAGTTCTCAGAGATATTAAGAAAACGATTCCATTTGTATTTGCATCAAAAGAGAAATACATAATAAATTTAACAAGGAAGGTGGAAATCTGTACAATGAAAACTTTAAAACATCGATAAAGAAATTGAAGAGGATATACCAGAATAAAGATATTCTGTGCTCATGAATTGGAAAAATATTGTTATAATGTCCCTACTCTCCAAAACTATCTACAGACTCAATGCAATCTTTATCAAAATTCCAATGGCATTTTTTCCACATAGACTCAATAATCCTAAAATTTGTATGGAACCACAAATGACTCAGAATAGTCAAAGCAATCTTGAGGAGAAAAAGAACAAAGCTGGAGGCATCATACTTCCTGATTTCAAAGTATATTACAATGCTATGGTAGTTAAAACAGTATGGTAGTGCCATAAGAACAGACACAACCATCAGTGGAACAGAATAGAGAACCCAGAAACACACACACACACACACACACACACACACACACACACACACACACACACACACATTTCTTACAAAGGAGCCAAGATTACACAAAGATAGTTTTTTCAATAAATGGTGCTGGGAAAACTAAACAGTCACATAACAACAACAACAACAACAAAACTGGACCACTATCTTGTACCATATACAAAAATTAACTCAAAATGGATTACAGACAAAGAAACATAAATCCTGAAATCAGAAAACTTCCACAATGAAACATGGGGGTAAGCTCTTTGACATCAGCCTTGGCAGTAATTTTTTCAGATTTCATACCAAAGGCAAAGGCAACAAAAAGCAACAACAAATGAGTAGGGCTATATCAAACTAACAAACTTCTATATAGCAAAGAAAACCATGAACGAAATGAAAAGACAGCCCACCAATGGAAGGAACTATTTGCAAATCCTGTATTTGATACAGAGTTAATTTCAAATATTTAAGGAATTCCTAGAACTCAATAACAAAACAAAACGAAAAACTCTGATTTTAAAATGGGGAGAGGAACCAAATAGACATTTCTCCAAAGATATCCAAATGGCAAACAGGTACATGAAAATATGCTCAACATCACTCATCAAGGAAATGCAAATCAAAACCACAATGAGATATCACCTCACGCCTGTTAGAAAGACTATTATCAAAAGCACAAGTGTTAGTAAGAGGGTGGAGAAAAGGGAACCCTTGCACACTTTTGGTGGGAATGTAAATTGGTGCAGCCAATATGAACAACAATATGGACGTTCTTCAAAAAATTTCTAAAATAATACCATCCTACTTAGCAATTACACTTCTGGGTATTTATCTGAAGGAAGTGAAATTACTACCTCAAAAAGATATCTACACTCTCATGTTCCTATCAGTATTATTTACAAGAACAAAGATATGGAAACAATGAAATATTACTGGCCATAAAAAGGGAAGGAAATCCTGCTACTTGTGACAGTGTCGTGGCCCTTGAAGGCTAAATGAAATAAGTCAAAGACAAATAGTGTATGATACTGACATGTGGAATCTTAAGACAGCCTGATTCATAGATGCAAATTGGTGTGTGCCAGAGACAGGGGGTGGGGTGGTTAAAATGGGTGAATGGAGTCAAAAGGTACTAAGTTTCAGTTAAAAGATGAATAAGTCCTGGGGGTAAAATGTATAGCATGGAGACTGCTGATTATATCTATTTTCTTTTTTTTAAGATTTCATTTATTTGACAGAGAGAAACACAGCCAGAGAGGGAACACAAGCAGGGGGAATGAGAGAGGGAGAAGCAGGCTTCCTGCCCAGCGGGGCACCCGATGTGGGGCTTGATCCTGGTTCTCCGGGATCATGACCTGAGCCGAAGGCAGTTGCTTAACCAACTGAGCCACCCAGGCGCCACCTATATCTATTTTTTAAGATTTTATTTGAGAAAGAGAGCATGAGTGGGAGGCAGGAGTCGGTTGTGGGGGCGGGGAGCGTGGTAGAAAAAGCAGGCTTCCTGAGGAGCAGGAAGCCCATCTCTGGGCTTGATCCCAGGTCTCTAGGAACATGACTTTAGCCGAAGGAAGACACCTAACCAACCAAGCCACCCAGGTGCCCCTCTATTTTTTTTTTTTTGATTAAAAAAAAATTCAGTTGAAGGAATAAGGAGAAAGAAAATGGTAATTCAAGGGGTAACAAGGTTTGGGAAGGATTGGTTAAATTGTTTCCTAAGGCAAGGTACAACAGACCATCCTTTTAGGCAAAGAAGAGTACACTAGGGATGGTGAAACCAAAGATTCAAGGGGTAATTAATGAGAATGACATGGCCACAAGCACAGATCAGTAGCTGGAGGAGAGATGATCTTTGAAGGATGAGGCACCCTCCACTCCTGAAATGTTCCAAAATAAAGAAGGAGGGAGGGAAGAGAAGCCCAGGCCTCAGTAAGGACTGTATTTTTGTTTTTTTAAAGATTTTATTTGAGAAAGAGAGAGAGAGAAGGAGAGAGAGAAAGAAAACATGAGCAGGGAGAGGGGCTGAGGAGGAAGTCCCGATGCAGGACTCAATCCCAGGACTCCAGGATCATGACCTGAGCTGAAGGCAGCCACTTAACCACCTGAGCCACCCAGGTGCCCTAGGACTTGTTTTCTGGTACAAAGCACGAGGGCCATGACTGGTGTTAGGCTTGGCTTTAGTACAACAAGAAGCACCTCACTTTGTCCTTGGATCACACCTGGGACCAGGGTTCTTCTTAATTTACTAAAATACATTCCTGGCCCAGAGCTCTGTGTTCCTAGTTTTCTCCCTTCCACAAACTCTTGCCTAAGAAACTGACATATGGATGTGCATGTTACTGCCTGTAGGCATATTGCACGTGGCATGTGGCTCCTGGGGGAACACAGAGGAATGGCGTTACCTCCTGGAAGCACTGCAGACTCAGCTGGTCTAAAGCTGAGGCCATCATCACCTGCCCAAGCCAGCTCCCCTCACAAACTGCTACTCTTCTGTTAAAAATCAGAACCATCTTTGACACCTTCCTCCTTAAGAGTCCTCTCAACTCTTCCCCATGGTGTTTTCTGTGCCAAGCTCAGTGATATTCTCACTGCCGCTGTTGGCCTTAGGTCCTGATCCCCTCTCAGAGGGGTGATGAACTTGCCTAACAGCTGGCCTATCTGCCTCCAGCCTGTTCCCACTGTGCCCTACCCTGTAGGGCCTTGCTCTCCCTGGCTTGGGGGCCTTGAGCAATGCCATGCTCTCCCAGTGAAATGCCCTGTCTTCTCTTGGCCAGCTCTTCATCATCCTCCAGACTCAGCTCTGATACTTCCACCTTGGGTCCAACCTCTTCCTGGCCCCAAGCGGACTGTTGTTACTGTTGACTTCTCTATGCAACCTTCAGGGTTGTGTGAGAACAGGAATGCTGTTCTGCTAGTTATCCCTGCATCTAACCTGTCTGGCACTTAGTAAGCGTCTTTAAAGAGTGAGCTGAAGAAACGCATACTGTTCATAGCATCATCTGCTCAAATGACCAGGGGAATGAGAAATAACATGGCACTAGCTCTACTCCAGGCATTGGACCAAATACAGTATCCTTGGTGCTTTGAATATACTGTTTCAGTAAGTCTCAAATCAGCACAGGGAAGTAGAGGTTATTATTTCTCTACTGCAGAGGAGGAAGCAGGCTTATAGAGGAAGGAGTTTATTCAAAGGCACCCAGTTTGGTCCACTGGCTCCAGAGTCCCCATAGTCATGGTCTATATATCATTACCTTCCATCTCCCTCCTCAATTAGACACCCTCATAATTACAAATCTTGAGGACCTAGAAAGCCACTCCTTTGCATTGCTTAGGGCTTCTAACAAATAAAGATGCACAAATGATGTGAGTTAAGTATCTATTTCTTAATTTTACATCAATCTGAGAGGTCCCCACAGGCAGGAACTATGTCTTACTCATCTTTGTACAACCTATGGTTCTTGACAACTTATAGATATTTTGTAAATATTTACTGACTTGACTATCAATCATATTATTTGTTGATTTATTAGGTGAAACTATGATAGTGAATTTTCTGGAGTCAGGGCAAGAAATGGTTTTGAGCAGATGGCCCATTCCAGCACCTATCAAATTATACTAGATGGGTCATTTTTGAAGCATGGGGCCAGCCCTGGGGATGTAACTAAAACAATTTTAAATTCATGATGAATTCATTCAAAGTCCCAGGGCAAGGAATCTTTCAGGAGCACTAATGACATCCACATTTAAGACTACATTAATTCTGTAGAGTTTAAATGTTATTAAAATGCAGTGCAAACAAACATAATTGTGACAAGGCCCTGCTTCTGAAAAAGAATTTGTTAAGAGACTAAAATCACGTTGCTTAGCTATTCTTTAATACTACCTGATGCTGTCTATGTTGCATCATTTTTCTCAGCTGAGTCCCCAACATTCCATTTATGGCACATGTGTTCAAACAACCCAGGGGACTTGGGAAATGGAACGCAGATGAAAGCTGTGGTTCCCATGCTGTAGGTGTTGGCTGTGCCAAGAGTGTTGGAGAACCGGCATGCAGAGAGTTTAGCCCAACTATTCCAGGATTTAACTGCCTCAGCCTCCATTTGGTATGGCCAAGCAGTCTGCCAGGCCTGGGAACAGACATCAGCTCCTTGGGCCGCTCCATACCCAGGATAACAGCCCAGAGTCACAGGTAAATTTAAGTTCTTGTAGGACTTCTGCAACAGCCCTTGTGATAAACATCTTCTCCTGCCTCCCAGCATCTTCCTCTTGGCCACCCTGAAGACAAAACTCCCAAGAAGTCTACCAAAATTCCACTCTCTTTGTTTGAATAGACTCATCTCTTCTTACCCCAGGACGCCCAAAGCACTTCACCCACCAACCCAGAAAGGCATGTACCCAAGTTCCTGCGACACTCTCGCCTGCATGCTGCCTTGACCTCCCCAGGTGTCCTCTCAAAGCATGCTGTGTACCTCCTCCAGGACCCGTGAGTAATAAACATATGTCAATTTCCTTTGCAGTCTTTTGTTAAACTTCTGTTGCCATCCCACACTCCAGGGCTCTACTAAACAAGTATTAACCTGACAAGGATACAACACAGCAACAACAGCAACACCTGGGAGCTATAGGATCTCCTACAGCACCCCAGACCGCTAGGATCAGAGTCCCCACGTCAACAAAACCGTTAGGTGATTGGAAGGGTCATGAAGTTTGAGGAGCACGGTGGAACCTCTAGGATTCAGCTGGTCATGTAAGACTGCCAAAGGATATAATTTCTTAATAAT
>PITA01008376.1:21850-84956 GCA_004023965.1 Spilogale gracilis
ATTGACATAACATTGTATAAAGCTGGGCGGGGGGGGGGGGGCGGGGGGATAAACCCGACTCTTTTTACTTCTACAACCTGAATCACCAGACCTACCACACTCATAATCTCCTTATCTTGATCTATTTTTTCCCCAAGACATTTACCACCTTCTAATAGGTTGT
This sequence comes from Spilogale gracilis, assembly GCA_004023965.1. NCBI lineage: Eukaryota > Metazoa > Chordata > Mammalia > Carnivora > Mephitidae > Spilogale > Spilogale gracilis. The sequence continues at coordinate 22,014 of PITA01008376.1, forward strand.
ATTATACATTAATTGTATATAAAGTTCACTCTGTCTCCTACTAGAATTGAAATCCATAAGGGAAGGGAACTTCGTCTGCTCTGCTCACCGATCGGCCCCCAAACATTACAGATATGAGCTCTGCAAGGGCAGGGATATATTCGCTGTTGAACTGGGATTTCTTAATAATTGGAGGAAGACATGGCTGGTGCTTCCAGGGCCCAAAGACCCTTCCCTAGTGCAAACTTCCAGCCTGTCTTTTTGTTCTAAGTCTGTGAAGAGTAACCTAAGGTCTACATACCTCATGTGCAGTAGGACTAGGTCATCCAAACTGGAACACCTTTGAGATTAATGACAGGGTGGGTGGGAGACTTACTTCTGCAGATACAAAAGATGTGACTGAAGATGGTCTCGAGGAGCTAGGATACTACTTATGGGGCCCACTTTGTTATCCTCTACAATCCAGTTCCAGGAAGACAGATTGGAAAGTTGTCTCCGTATGAGTTCTCAAATACACTCAGATATTAATAATTTGTGGCAAGATAGTGCCACATTTCCCACTGACATTCCCCTGTGAGATAAAGTAGGTCAGCTAGGTTGGAAACTTGTATTTTTTGTATCTATGGAATGCCATAATGCTGTGTTTTATTTGAAAGAGGAAAATGTAAACACATGTATTTTTCCAAAATAGGCTTTTATGCAGAGAGCGTGGTATATCCCAGTGCTGAGAGAAGACAGCAAGAACAACAATGCAAAGGGCTTTGAGGCGGGAGGTAGGACCCAGATTTCCCTTTTGCTTCTTGCCCAAACACAGCCTGGGCCTCAGTCTCAAAATAAACAACCCCCCCCCCCAACAGTCCTTTCCTCACAAGTCCCAAATATTTCAAAAGAACTTCTCTTTTGAGGGCAGCACATTTGATTTTTGCCATGAATATTTAACAAACTGCTATGAAAGAGATACCTGTATTATGTTCCCTTCAGTAAAACTAAGGCCAACAAAGAATCCTGTCACTGGAACACAGCATCTGCATTAATGCAGGCGCTACATAACGCTTTGTGTTTTTAATGTACATGGTCCTGGCTCTTAACAGAGTTCTAAGCTCATAAAAGAGGGGATTGAGTGATAGACTTTTGCTTCAGTGTGAACTCATCTAGTTTCAAAAAAAAAAAAATCCAATTGAAATGAGGCCAAGTTAAAAAGTGTTTTATTGGGAGTTTATGGGAACACCTCACAGAATTAAGTATAGGAATTCTAGCAAGGCCTGAGTGCAATGAGAAAGGTAGAAGGCATGAGCCATCTTGCCACCCCACAAGGTCAGTGGTCCTCTTTATCACTGGGTTTCTGTCCTTTCACTGCACTAGCTTGCTATCCATGCCTGTGCCCTCAAAACCCTAACCAATTCTTTCTTAGACATGTTTTTCCAGGGGAAACACCATTGGCAACTTAGGTGAGGCAATTCTTCATTGAGCTAATTGTCCTGTGCATAGCTAGAGTTTTAGCATTCCCTGCCCCTGCCCAGTGAATACTAGTAATGTCACCTTACAAATTCATTGTAACAACCACAAATACTTCCATGCCTTTCCGAATACCCCAAACTCTAATACAGGTATGGTCCCAATACAGTGTCTTATGTCCCATTCCCAGAGGAGAAATTGATCGGTCATTCTGAGCCATCTCATTGGACCCTAGTCCGCTCAGCCATGATGGCAAGTGTGAATTTCAGTCAAGCACAAGAACAGGATAACACCCAAGGCTGCCCAGACCTGCCTCTTCCATGGGAGCTAAGGGCAGGGACAGTCCCAGATCTAAAGTGACTAAAGCACAGGACTAGTGACAGGAATACTCAGGGATAATTTCATTGGCTCAGCAGGCCCCACCACAATGTTCAGTATCTTGCCATACTTTTGGAATTGATGTCTATAGGTCATCTAATTGCCCTTCCCTTCTCCTTCGAATGCCAACTTTACCCCAACTTTCTCTTTTCTCTATTTCCACTAGCTCTCATCCTATAGTAACCTACGTCTCCTCCCACTGTTTAGGTCCATAAACATGGGATCCTAGTGGTCCTGGCTCCTCTTGCAGACCAGATAACATAGCTTTATTTACTCAGACTTGAACTATTTTGCTGTCCTAAGAACATAGGAGGATAATGCCCTAATTTAGCCCCCAAATTAACACAGTTTTTGCTTCTGTTTGCCTTGCCCAGCTGTTCGCCATTTGAAGAGGCCATCACAATGCTCAAAATATAATCAAAGAAGCTACTTAAGAATAACATGCTGCCTTTTTAAAAAACCAATGCCCATGCTGAACTTAGAATGCTAATGAGCTCAGGCAGGAACCCAACTGAGACCTCCTCGGCCAACCCACCCAGCTGAGATATTTGCATTTTATACAAACGATTTTATGATGCTATAAATTTCCCAATTTTACAGTTACAGGTTCTTAATCATCACAAATACCATTTCGGCACGTATCTTTGGTAGATGGAATTAAAATTTCCACATGATCTGAAAATGCTAAATGGTTAATAGGTTCTCTAGGGCTCTGTGACTTGTTCTGACCTGTTGGATGGTTTCATCATTGTTTATGCATATAAAAATCACAGTTTAGGCTCATCAGCCTAATACAAGTCTCCAGGCATTTTTTCAGTCCATTTTTGCTGCTTTTTGATATTCTTCAAGACAGAGGACTGGGTTTGAAAGGCAGGGAGGGTACTGGTTGAGACTTAGAAATCCTTTCTCACACCAAGTTATGTTATAAGCCATCAGTACAAAATAACGGAGACACCAGTTTTTAACCCCAGCATATTTTATGAACATTACCACCTACTGTCACACTTTCAAGCATTCACAGTGGGTAATCCATCATTTTTTGGTTGTTTCGTTCAGTATTTAGCTCTTAAGCAAATCTGCTTTTCCACTTAGAATCTTTTTCGTAGAGACTGCTTTAACTGCCTTCATTTGGGATTTTAAAAACGCTCTAGCTACATCTGCCTACTTTTTAAGGTCACAGAGCTTTTTGGAACTGACTCAAATTTAAGTCTAGATAAGCATTGGCTTTAAAAATTATCTTTGAGCTGTTTAACAACTACTTGTGAGCATTACAGGCTATTCGATGGGAATTCTGAGTTTTTCATTCACTTGTGTTTTCTTCATCAGTTCTGCGTGTTTTGTGAACACAGAGAATGTATTCAAAAGATAATAAATTTAACAAGTGGTTTTTAATTTAACCACGAAATGAAAGCTTGTGCTTCTTTGAAAAACATGTTTTGCTTGAAGTAAAGGTATGGATTCTTTGTATCGTTACCACCTGTCAGGGTTGGTCAACAAATACTTGGTAAATATGAGCAGATTGGCTCCGGAGCCAGATCTTCAGCCACCACTTGATTTTGAGGAGGCGGGGCTTGAAAAGAAATCAGTATCTTAACTGAGGCTTATAAGCCCCTTTTCACAGCAGGTGGGTGTAGATGAGGGAACAGGGGGCAGGGGAAGAGCACAACTTAAATTCCCATGGGAAGAAATGGAAGCATTTGGACACATTCTGTAAAGGGTCTGAAGAGTCTTGCATCTGATGAAGCCAGCTTGTCCTTACCGTACTGGGCCTTCAGAGATGCTGAGTCAGTCTTTTAAATTAATGGAAGAGGAAGGGAAGAAAACCCTAGCTCATCTCCCCCGCTGCGGCCTCCCGGCCTCCCGGCCTCCCGACTATGCCCCTAGTTTAACCTTCTCAAATGTAAATGTAATTTTATTGCATCCTCTCTAAAACTCTTCAGAGTTTGCCTATGGCTTGCAAGGAAAACCTACGAAGGAGCTGGCAAGACCTCTGCCACTAGCATCATTGGCCTTGGGCCTCTCCTCGGTCACGTGCCAGAGCGCTTCCCGTTGGGTCACTCCATTCCAGCCACATGGAACTGGGTGGAACTCCTACAATGAGCCATTTTTTCCTTTCAGGTGTGCATGTCTGTCCTCCCCCATGTGCCTTGACCTGTGCTGGCAGCCTCCTAGCAGACTCCTTGTCCGCCCTTTGAGACCCAGTTCAAAAATCTTTTTTTTAAATTAATTATTTATCTATTTGAGACACACACACATAGAGAACAAGCAGGGACAAGAGGGAGAGGGGAAGCCAGCTCCCTCTGAGCAGGGAGCCTGATATGGGGCTTGATCTCAGGACCCCAGGATTATGACTGGAGCCCGAAGGCAGCCACTTAACTGAGCCGCTCCCAGCACCTCCGCTGAGACCCAGTTCAAGTGTTACCTCTGTCAGGGGTTCCCCGACCACCAGCCCCCTTGTGGTTGGTGAACAACTGAATTCCGAGTTCCCTCCTTGGGGGCATGGCTTGGTGCTCTGGCCGCTAGACCCGCCCTTACCCTATAGTGCTGCAGCTACTTCTCTCCAACAGGCCAGTAGTTCTCTCCTTGATTACAAAAACATCAACTGGGAAGATTTTTTTCCCCCTTCCACAACCTATCACAAGGCTGCATCCTTGAGGATTCTAATTTAGTAGGTGGGGTAAGGCCCAGGCATTTTTTTTTTTTTTTTTAAGTGTTCCAGGTGATTCTGATGTGCACTCTGGTTTGAGAATCACCATACTGAGCTGTGAGTTCTGAGCAGGCCAGGACTGGGAACTGGGTCTTATTCATATATTTTTTTCAAGATTTAATTTATTTGAGAGAGTGAGAGCATGCATGCCAGTAGGGGGAGGGGCAGAGGGAGAGAATCCAAAGCAGACTCCCCACCGAGCATGGAGCCCCGCGCAGGCCTCTATCCCAGGACCCGGAGATCATGGCCCGAACTGGAACCAACAGTCAGACATTCAGTCAGCTAGCCACCCCCTCTATTGGACTCATTTTTGACCTATGGCAGAATGGCACTGAGACTTCCAGTCACTATGCAGTGGAAAAAAGGAAAGAGGAGTGGGGAGGAAGGGTAAAGCTGGGCGTATTCCAGGCTTATTGGAAGAATGGTACCCTCGGGAAAATACTGCAAGTTCATACAAGAGTTTTATGAAAAGAAACTTCCCGGTTTAGTTGTAAGGACCGATCTACTTCTCAAGAAGGTAGGACGCAGGAGACAGATCCACCGAGAGAGGCACACTGGTGTCTGATGCGTGGGCACAGCCAAACCACGGAAGCTGTTCCTGGTCTTCCAAGCGCCCACCTAAACCATCCACAGAACACACCAACCAGCCTCTTGAACTCGGACCATAGTCGCTCACTTCTTTCGTAGTCTGGCATCTAGCTTAAAAGTCTTCTACCTCTGTGACACACAAATTATTTCCAAGTCTTGCCAGGTGCTCCTACACTCAAGCCAATTTTTTGGCAACCAGGTTGCCCCCACACCATTCCACAAAACGCAGGGATCAGCTTCTGGGCTCTGCCCTGGCCCCATCCCCAGCACCCCCAACCGTGTCAATTTGCTCTGTCAGAGACCTGTACTTGGATGGCATTGTGTAGAAGAGGATTAGACAGGCAAGAGGAAACTCTGGAGTGGAATTCGAGAGAAAGCTTTCTGGCCCTCTTGAAGAGTTTTCCAGCTGCAAGAAATATTGCCATCCATGATTGTCTCATGCCAGGATTGGAGCTAAGGGCCATGCAAATCCAGCCCCCCAAGGCTCCCAGACTGGGGCAAAGCAGACCTTTCTCAACTTCAGGGATGACTCTCTCAGCCCCCTAGTTTTCAGGATCATTGGAAAACAGACCCCAGGATTTTAACCACCAAGGGGCCCAGCACAACAAGTCTGGTTGGAGCTGATTGGCATTGCTAAGGATTGCAGGTTCTTGCTTTTAAATACACACCCAGGTTAGGGAAGGAAAACTCATTGTGTGGGGTGCAGCGTTTCAAGCTCAGGACGTGATAGGAGGAAGAGTTATGATTGCAGCAAGCACCATGCGACTCCACTGTGGGGCTCTGCCAGAGTTCTCATAAAATCCTTTTTCTTGAGTCTACACCACACGCTCTTATGTGATCAATTTAAGGGGCTTTTATGAGATGCCACAGCACATTACTTAAAGCAGTCCCATTTATTTTGCTTTACTTTGTTTTTATTACATAGAGTTTGAATTAAACCCATTTGGCAACGGTTTACCATGGAGGGAGGTAGGGTCCTCCAGAAGAGAAAAAGAAATGCGTTGTCGAGGGGAGAGCTCCCTTGGACCTCAGGGGAGTGAACAGAGGGAAGGGTCTTGCTAGGGGGAAGCCACACCCTCCCCCCAACTTAGTGAGACTTGGGGAGTTCCTTATGGATCACCAGGGCTTCCCTCCTGCCTACAATCTGTGGTAATTTTTCTAAAGTTCTACCCATGATTGTTCTGCTCAAAAACACCCGAAGACATCACGTTGTAATCAGAATAAATCTCGGATTCTACAGTAAGGACAGACCTTCCATGATGAACATCAGTCTGCCTCCACCACTGGATTTCGATTCAGGATTTTTCCTTTTCCTGCCCCTCTCTCTCCAGCTAACCAGGAGCTACTTGTTGATGCCGCCTACTCAGTCAGCCCTCAAATCCCACCCGATGGTCAAAGCCCAGACAAAAAGTCATCTCATCTAATCCCTCTGGAAGGGAGTAAGTAGTTCGATCCTGCTCGGAATACCTATGGCATTTTATTCATAGTTCGGCAGGACAAGGATCACTTTTTTACCTCAGTTCCTGTAGTGCTGCATTTTATTTTCCAAAACTGTACGTCTAAAGCAAGAGTTGCCTGAACGTTTTCTCTTTGAAGCATGCTCAGCACCTAGTACTTGAACATCAGAGGGACCCAATAAATACCTGTCGAATAGTTACGTATATGCTGACTCCAAAAAGCAATTGTAGAACGAGGAAGCATTTGCCACTTACCTATAGATGGCCCGGAAGTGCTTGTTTAAGAGGCTGCTCCCAAAGTCACAGCTACTCACCTGCCACCCCAAGAGCAGGCCTGGCAATGACACAGACTGAGCCCAGCGTTCCACTAGCCAGCGGCGAGGCAGAGCCAGGCTGACTTGTTGCAACGTCAGAGGCCGGCCCTCAGAGGGCATCTTATAGAGGAGGACTGATGAGCAGGTCTGGGAACATCTGGTTGCAATAAAGAGAAACTTGCTCAGCCAGCACTAAGCTATGGAAGATGCACCTGGAGCCTGGGTCTGGGGTCGCTTCACTTTGGCCCTCCACTTTGGTCAGGCGTGGCCGCACACCTCACATCTGCTTCTTTCAGCAGGACCACCAGCATCCCCCCCAGTCCGGGCAAGATCTCCCAGTGTCCACTTTCGCTGCACGACTGTTCTGCAGTAGCCCTTAATCAATGTGGGGGGCGGGGCTGGGTGGCTCAGAGGGTTAAGCATCTGCCTTGGCTCTGGGTTATGATCCCAGGGTCCTGGGATAGAGCCCCGCATCAGTCTCCTTGCTCAGCGGGGAGCCTTCTTCTCCCTCTCCCTCCGCCTCCCGCTCCCCCTGCTTGCGCTCTCTGTGTCTGCCAGATAAATAAAATATCAACAAAAAAAAGTGGGTAAATGAATGTGCTATCTCTATTTCTCTTTGGTTTGAATTTCTGAACAAAGGAATTTGATTGGTTCAACCACCTGGAAGCCATGTGACTATAGTCCTTGGGTCAAGTGCCTCCTTTGAGGTCCCGTGGGCAGAGGCCAGGATGCAGGGACACAGGTGCACCTGCAGGTGTGTACACTGGACAATGATGGGCGGTGACCAACACACACGAAGACCCTATGGTTAGGGAAGTGGGGGGAAGGGTGTCTGCTCCACGCAGAAGCAGCAAGAGAAACACAGTAAGCAGAAGATGGGCTGGTTCACCCAGGCGTCTGGGCTCTGACACACTGTGTGAGAGTTGGGGGGGTTAATGAAATAACCACAGGCGACCCCAGATTTGTTGGAAACTCAACACTAAAAACATACACAAGGGGGAAAGAAAAGGCGGAAACAAAGTAATTTAAGCCCCTTAATTAGCAGCTGAAGTCCGAGGACAGTCTTGTGAATTGAGTGATACACTCAGCTCCTTATTAGAGTCTTAGAGTTCATTTGGTCCTGGGTATCTTCCACTCATAGTCTGTCCTGGGTCCTCATGTTTAAGACATTTGAGATCTGTTGAGATTTGGCTTTGGATACTTCAAAAGAAAAGAAAAAAGCCATAAGCCATATCCTGATTAATGCCTAAGACACAGCAGTTTCTGATGCTCATTGCAAGTTTTGGTTCTAGAAGTGGCTGATGCTGGTTCTGTTCTTAATAAGCTCCCTGTGCTCATGTCTCTCCCGACTTTATAATCACGGATGAGAGCCCTGATTAGCTGATCAATCTGGTGACCACAAGCACGAGTTCTTTCCCTTGGCAGATTCAGGCAATCGCCCTCCTGTATCTCTGAGAAAAAGGAGTCTGCTGAGATCTGATTGCGGGGCACTAACGATCATGGGGCAGCAGGGGTGGGGGGGGTGGGCACAGCTTCTTGCTCTTTCTCCCTTCAGGAATGCTCCAGCTGAGAGCACGAATCCCATCATGATCATAAGAGCCCATGTCTACTGAATGCTTAATATGTCCCAGGCATCCTTGTAAGCACATCTCATAATTACCTCCTTGAATCCTCACGACAGCCCTTCGAGGAGGGCACTTTGCGTATCTCTAATTTACAGATTTCTTCTATTTCCAGAAGGGGCTTCTGAAGCAGACAGCGGGTAAGCCGTCCAAAGTCCCAGCCCTGGCAGGAGGATGCCACCCAGGCAGGCCCGACCCCAGAGCAACTGCAGGTCTCTAGAAGCTCCTCCACTTGTCTCTGTGCTCCTCCCAGGCTGGGCTGGGAATGGAGTCGGGGCAGGGGGGGGGTTTGCCAGGGGGCAGGGGTGGGGGGTGAGGAGAGCATAGGAAAGTAAAGGCAAGACACGCATCACACACGGCAGACCTGGCTAACTGACAAGATTTGTGACATGAAACAAGTTACTTAACCTCTCTGAGCCTATTTTCCTTGTGCACAAAAGGAGAAGAGAAACAGTACCTACTTCATAAGGTTGTTGGGAGGATCAACTCACACCTGGAACAGATGTTGCCATTAATGGAAGTTTCAAGCATTGGCATGGCACTATCGTGTTATCGCCCCCACCCCGGTGCCGTCTGTGGCCCATCCCAGAAGGGCCATGCTTTCTGGGGCAGTGACAATAGTACAAAGCAATCTACACGTCAGAGTTCCAAAGAGATACACAGAAGGGATGCTTTCTAAGGATGGGACTTCTGGGTCTACAACAAGGTGATGGGACACGTGGTGACAGGGAATACTAGTTTATTTAATTTGCACAACTTCTGAGATAGTTGATGCTGTTATCCTGTAACAAGTGGGAAAAGTGAGACGCAGCGAGATTAATCAGCGTGCCCAACATTAAAACTGGTAAGTGGAAGAGCTGGCATTCCAAGCCAGGCACTGAACCCGTCGTTACCCCATCTCTCAGCATCCTGGATGGCAGAGGCAGAGCGGGGAGTCATGGGAATATACCCTAAGGGGGCCTGCATTTAATCAAAGGCCCCCGTGTCTTTTTGGGTTTGTTTCTTGTTTCTTTTTTTTCTTTTTTTTTTTTCCATCAAGCCAATCTGCTGCCTCCTGCTCCTGAAAGGGGTGTCAGTCCTCCATGGTGAAGCCCAGCCCAGCTGCTCTATAAACACACCTCCTGCTGGGGGTGGGGGGACTCGTTTTCTCCTCCCCCCATCATCACCCCCACACTACACAAAGGACAAAAAAATGACAGGAGAAGAAAAATGTACTTTGTGTGGTCTGAAAGATTAGATTTGGGCATTAGTCCTGCTTTGGCACCAAGACAACAGAAATACGGGATGATTACAGGGGATTTTTGTCATTGGATTTTAATTTCACCTTATTTGTCAGTTACAATCTCAGGAAGATTTCTATGATCTCCTCCTCTGTCCCGTGAGTGAGTGTCTTTGAGATCTCTCTCCTGTCCCTCTTATTATTTTTACTTTCATCCTCCTTAAAAAAAAAACAAAACATTTTTCCTACTCTGTCATTTCTTGGGACTTGCACGAAGCCCACAGCCTCAGTTAGAACCTCAGCAGCATGAAAATTGACACCTGTGTTCCAGGTCACACCTGACACCTGCCGGTCATTTCTCATCTCACAGCCAAGGCTGGGGACACCGCCTCGTCCTTCTCTTCTCCCTAATCGGCTGACCGAACTCTTCTCCTTTCCAGGTCCTGTCACACTCTGGGTGCAGAGTGGGGGCTCGGCTGTGACAAGTTCCGACGGTGGCTGCCCTCTGTGTCGCACAGCTCAGGTGCTTTTCAAACAAAAATTTGACCAGTTATTTCCATCTCCTGAAAAAGAATTAAACTCCGTCAAATTCACATTGTTTTTGTTCTTCCAGGAGAAAGATTCCTAGGGGGTTTGCCGTGGGCATTTCAAACTGAGCTGAATTCCATTTCATAAATAACTCCCTCAAAGATAGGAGACCCTCAACGAATCGAATTTGGGGGCTTCACCAGGGTCTGTGACCGTGGGTGTTCTTCACACTTTTCTGGTCTTGAGGCAGGAAAAACAGAGGCCTCCTAGCCCAGAGTCTTTGAGGAATTCATATTTTGACATAGACAGCACCTCCCCTGTGCCAGGCAGTGTGCGAAGCAAAGGGAGAGAAAACACATGAGGATGGGAACTGGTCAGGAACGTTGTCCTAGCTAAAGCCCCTCCACCTGGAAGCATGGGACAGGGAACTAGAGATGTCCTCTAACAACCACACTCCCTCCCCTCATGGAGAGGACAGCCCTGCAGTAGGGAGATGGGAAAAGAATTCTAGAACAATCTGATAACTGCTTTATAGAGCAGGTGGTCTCTGGGTTCAGGCCAGGATGAGCAGTGTTCTTGCTGGCTAGACAAAGTTACAGAAGGACGAGGATGGGCCAGGGCTCAGAGCCTGATATAAAGAGGCTGAGCACAAGGCCAGGGGGACACGCAGGAAGCCACCAACATGGACTTTGTCCCTCTAGCCCTCTGAGGACCAGCTTCCTCCACGTTCATGTCGTTTTCAGTCAAGGAATAAGGAAGAGAGCCCAGGAGCCTGGAGACAGATGCTCCGTGGGGCAAAGACCGGTACCCTGTCACATACGGGCGCTCAGCAAATATTTGTTTTTCGGACTCACAGCATATCCCTCTGCACGCCTGGAAGACAGCACGTGACACCTCTTGCTCGAACTGCAGAGAGCCTGCCCCGAGTCACCTTCTCACTTCCCTGAGCCTCTGCGAGGATCCTTCCAGGCTGATGTTTGCACAAGCCTGATGCTCTCGGAAGCACAGTTCTCTGTCAATACAGAGTTTTATTATTAGAAGATGATGAATTTTTAAAATGCCAGTTCTGGCCTTTTCACCGTGACAGAGTGTAAGTCAAGTCTGCATACACTTTGCTCCTTCCTCGTCAGAAACCTCCCAGGCCTCAGCTCCATGCTGAGCACATGACTTTGTGTAGCCTTTAGGGTGATGACACCCAGGGGATCAGGGACATCCTATGGGTGATGGAGCCGGCCCAGCCACCCAACTCCTCGGGACGCCCGGGAATATACGTCCAGTGTGGCTTCTTAAGGAAAAGCAGAAAACTCTATATTTTATGTAATATTTCCTGAATGTTAGTGACCTGAAACTCACAAGTAAAAAGGAACACTGTGAGGCCCTAACATGACACGTCTGAGGGCCAGATTTGTTCTGCACCCATCCCCCCACCTCCATACCTCTCAGCCCCCTGCCAGCTGGCTTCTGATTTACAATTTTGTCTTAATGTGCAGCTCAGTGATTGGACCCAATGGCTGGCAGCTCACCAGGGGAGGGCAAGGTCTGCACTGTGCATATTTTAAACTACTAGTTCTTAATATTTTTAGCTTTCTGGTAATGTTTCCTTTAATGTTTTCAGTTGGAGGAAACCAGTCCTAATACAGGTTTAGGCTTTTAGCCAGACAGGAAGGCTGTGGGGGGGAAGCCCACACGCAGAGGCTGTGCAGGACCCCAGGTCTTGGGTCGAATCCTGACTCCATCACTTCTTAACTGTGTGATTTAGGGAAATCTCTTTATCTTTTTGGGCCTCATCAGCAAAAGAGGGATAGTTACAATCCCTGTTTCAAAGGACGACTATGAGGAATACGTACAGGGAAAGCACTGAGCACCCTCTTGGGCAGAGTGAAACCCCAGCTGGAGGATCTCCTTCTCCTCAATGCCTCCAACTCCTAACAGATCGCCACAGGGCATGTGGAAAGCCAGGTGGACAACTTCTGGAGAGAGAAAAATAAGAGACCAGAATCAGCCTGCATTTTGGGCACATTCCTAATTCTCAGCAGGTTGCTGATCGAACCCAGAAGCAATGTGCCCTGTGCCTATCCTGCCTCTTTTACTAATGGGATCAAATAAGCTTATGAAGACAAAGTTTGAGGCATGGCATCCTCATAAGCAGGGGCCCTGGGTGGGTATGAAGTGATTCCTTCTCCTGGATGGAGATTATTTCCTTTCCGCCTTCTCGGCTTGCACCAGAGGGTGTGACGAGACCCTCTCCCATGGCACACACTGTTCTACCTCATTCATTTCACAGTTGTCTGCAGGCATTAGAACGTTAGCTGCCTAGGCATCCGGCAGAGTCTTCATCTCATTCGTCCTTGTGACTCCTTCCTTCTTAGTCAGGTTGCCTGGGGGCTTCCAAGTAGTTGTGCTAAAAAAAGGAAAAAAAAAGGAACAGAACAAAAAAACCTTTAAAAATTAAAATCAACAACAACAACCCTCTGCTAATTAAGGATGGGGACATGGGGCATTAACACTATAGTGCCCAAATCCCACTCTAGCTCTTGTTCATTGATAGCTTCCTTATCTTTCTTCACTTTAAAGCTCTTGTTGATATACATTATTGCCTCTACCATAAGGTTCTTGTCTGTCTCTCTCATTACATTATAGATTCTTTGGATGTCCATAAAATGTTTTTTTAAGATTTTATTTATTTATTTGAGAGAGAAAGAATTACGGGGAGGGGCCACGGGAGAGGGAGAGAGAGAATCACAAGCAGACTCCCCGCTGAATGTCGGAGCCCAATGCAGGACTCCGTCATAGGACCCTGAGATCGTGACCTGAGTCAAAACAAAGAGTCAGCCACTTAACCAACTGAGTCACCCAGGCGCCCCGTGGGTGCCCATAAGACTTGAAACATGAAACTTTGGAAATAATAGACTGTGAGGAGTAGGAACTGGTTCTTTAAAAAAAAAAACAAAACAAAACTTAACTGACAATGAATCTTGGAACACTGAAAAAATAAAATAAATTTAAAGTAAAAAAAAAAACTTTACAGAGGCAAAAGTCACAACATAAAATTTACCATTTTAAAGTACACAATTTGGTGCAGTTAGTACATTTGTAGTTATACAACAACCACCTGCCTCTAGTTCCAAAGCATTTTCATCATCTCAAAGAAAATCCTGTACCCATTAGGCAGTCACTTCCTATAGCCCTCCCCCATCCCCTGGCAACCCCTGATCTGGGTTCTGTCCTTGTAGATTTACCTGGATATTTCATATAAACGGAATAATATTCTATGTGACTCTTTGAGTCTGGCTTCTCTCATTTAGCGTGAATGTAAGTTTCAACCACGTTTAGTATGTATCGCTACTTCATTCCCTTCTACAGCTGAGTAATTTTCTACTGTATATGCCACCTCTTATTTATCCATTCTCCACTGAAGGGAGTTTTAGTTGTTCCCACCTTTTGCAATAAATATCTGTGGCTGGATGTCCAAATACTGGTTGTGAAAAAAAATATGCCAGTGTAAGAGATGCACATTTCTCCATAAGCTTCAAGGGTCCTCTTACCTCATCTCCGGCTCCAAAGAAAACAGCTCACAGTGTCCAGAGCTTAGCAGATGTTATAGGTACTGGCTGTGAGGACAATCGTGGCAATAATAATGAAGAAGGATGATGTAACGCCAGGCTTCACAGAGTCAGAGATGATGGCAAGATTGGGTCCCTTCTTTTATTTATTTTCTTCCTTAAAAAAAGATTGATTTATTTATGGGGTGGGAGGGGCAGAGGGAGAGAATCCCAAACAGACTCCACGCTGAGCAGGGAGCCTGAGCAGGGCTCCATCTTATGACCCTGAGATCATGACCTGAGATGAAACCAAGAGTCAGCTGCATAACCTACAGTGTCACCCAGGCACCCCAAGATTGGGTCATCTAAAGATAGGATGCCTGTGTTGTTGACGTTCCTCAGCTCCTGCAGAAATCCAGAAAAAGAAAATGAAAGGTCTAAGAAGGGAAAAGACCTTCGTGTTTGCCCCACACCTGCACCAAGAGCCCAGAGAGAGGAGCTGGAACATGTTAGAATGTGAGCCCAGCAGAGTCAGGCCTCTGGCAGTGACAGGTGATGGGCACTGGGCTAACTGGGGGCGGGGGGTGGGGCGCGACAAGCTGAGCTGGAGTCAAGAGAAGAAGCTGTGGGCGGAGCCCCGACAGGACCTAGGACAAGAGCAGCGCAGCTGTGGACGGAAGAACAGTCACCGCGGGGAGCAAAGCCTGGCATGTGCTGGCCTTTTCAGTGGTACCTGGACAAACGGTCAGTAACTATTCTCAAGGTGTCTGTAGGAATATGAAGTGTGTCCTGGCTTGCGGAACATTTCGAAGTGCAATGAATTGCGCAGTTTTGTTGTTAGAGCCACTTTCCCGTTGTGGTATGGAGAGCTTGAAACGACCAATGCTCCCATGTTTATGCATTCACTCATCAAACATTTATGGGGCAACAACGATGTGTAAGGCATTGTGCTCGATAGTACAGGATGAGTAAGGAGCTCCAAGGCCATGCAGGCGTGTGGTCTGTTCTCAGACTGAATCAGAATTTACTGGATGGACATGAGCTGGAGAGAAGTAGGCACAGGACTGAAAGTCAAACTTTGAAGAGATGGAAAGATAGGACAGAGGCACAAGGTCTTTTGAAGTTCAGATAACACAGTGATTAATTTTAAAATATATGAGATGGTCTGTAATTGGACAATATTGAAGAAAGTGCTTTTGGAGTATTATATAATAGTTATCTGACAATATTCAAAAAATAACTGCAGTGATTTACAATAAGAATTCTCTGTTCTCGTTGTAAGAGGAGGCTCCAGGATCTGATGTCATAACAGAGGCTGCTGATAGTCCACCGTGGCCCTCACCCTTCCTGCACTCAGCCGCTTCCTACTGCCACGCCTACAGCTCGGCCAGAGGGCTCTCAGCCCATGAAACAAGACAGGGGATAAATCCCCCAACTTCCCTAGGTGGGACCACTCTGAGATGCATTTGAAACTGTCTCCTGGAGAAACCCCAAGAGGACTGAGCCCCAACTGCCCACAACAGCATCTTGCTCATCAATGCACTCTGTATTGGCTTCTTTCCCTTCTCTTTCTCATTTCTCCACTGACTCACCAGTGCTTTCTGAGCTCCCTTCAAAAATAAGTTATTTGCATTCAAGTCTTTGTCTCAGGGTCTGTTTCAGGAGGACTGAACTGTGTCTCCCAAAAAGATAGGCTGTAGTTCTGATCTCTGTTCCCCCATCTGTGATCTTATTTGGAAATAGGATCTTTGCAAATGAAACCAAATTAGGATGAAGTCACCCTGGATGAGGGTAGGCTCTATGAGTGTCATCCTTATAAGAAGAGAAGAAGAGACACAGACACACACAGGGAGAAGGCCATGTAAAGATGGAAACAGGGACAGAACTCATGCATCTGTGTACCCAGGAAGGCCAAGAATTGCCAGCAGCCATCTGAAGCTATAAGAAACACATGGAAAAGATTCTCTCATAGGATTTCTCCAAGGAGCCAATTCTGCCAATACCCACAGTTTGGACTTCCGGTCTCAACGACTGTGAGAAAAGCAATTCCTGTTCCTCTACTACATCAATTTTGTGGTCTTTTGTTCTCATTTCCCTAGGAGACTAATACACAGTTCTATGATAAAAGTGAATGCTTCATTCTTCTGGATTTTCTGAATCTGGGGCTCTTTGGTTATATGCTTCATAGTCCTTACAGCAAGAGTCCCCTTGCTCCTGCATGGGGGGTCAGACTGTGATATCAGGAGGGATCGGGTACATAGAAATGGGAGAAAGTGGTGAATGGGCTCTTCTGGAGTCCTCCTGGGTGATTACAGCCAATGAAAATAACAAGGTGACCATATTTTACAAACAGAGAAGACTGGAAGTGGCTGATGCTTCTATAATATTTGTAGATTTCTTCTATGCACCCACATCCCTTAAGTTCATAAAATCCATCTATGAAAACCCACAGCGAGTATCATTCTCAATGGGGAAAAGCTGAGACCCTTCCCACTGAGATCAGAAATACTACAAGGATGCCCAATCTCACCACTGTTTTTAAACATAGGACTAGAAGTCCCAGCAACAGCAATCAGAGAACAAAAAGAAATGAAAAGGATTCAAATTTACAAAGAAGAAGTCAAACTCTCTCTCTTCGCAGATGACATGATACTCTGTGTGGAAAATCCGAAAGTCTCCACCCCACAAATTACTAGAGCTCATGCAGCAATTCAGTAATGTGGCAGGATACAAAATCAATGCACAAAATACATATTTCAAATCTTTTGGCTGTGTGTATTTCTATTTCATCTCAAGAAGGAAGGAAAGAAGGAAAGGAGGGAGGGAGGGAAGAAAGAGAGAGGGAAAGAAAGGAAGAAAGTCATTGAGCTCTCTTGAAAATTATCTTAACTTTTGGGCGCCTGGGTGGCTCAGTTGGTTAAGTGACTGCCTTCGGCTCAGGTCATGATCCCAGAGACCCGGGTTCGAGTCCCACATCGGGCAGGAAGCCTGCTTCTCCCTCTCTCACTCCCCCTGCTTGTGTTCCCTCTCTGGCTATGTTTCTCTCTGTCAAATAAATTTTTAAAAATCTTAAAAAAAAAAAAAGAAAATTATCTTAACTTTTTATCAAAACCCTATTCCAGTTTTCAAACATTCAACTGTTTCTTCTTTTATCTCCCTTTATTAAGACGGCTACCTTTTCTCTAACTTGCAGGTCAGTCTTTTCTATAAGAAATATATCTACTTTTAAGTGTTTGACCTTGAGCCTGGAAGGTGGAGGAAGGACAGAGGAAAAGCAGCACAGCCTGATAGACACAGTGCAGGAGGAGTGGTGGGGGGAGATGTAGGGTAAGTGCGTGTCATGTTCCTGTAACACTGACATTTCCTCCAGGACCCCCCTCCTCCCCGAGGCCACAGTCATCAGCTAGGGACCCAGTGGGCCTGTGGCTGAAAGTGGCCACACCAGGTTGGAAGTCTCTTTTAAAGATGGGAAATTCAAATCAAAACTATACTGAGATACCCCCTTACACCAGTCAGAATGGCCAAAATTAACAAGACAGGAAACAACAAGTGTTGGAGAGTCAGCGGAGAAAGGGGAACCCTCTTACACTGTTGGTGGGAACGCAAGCTGGTGCAGCCGCTATGGAAAACAGTGTGGAGATTCCTTAAAAAATTAAAAATAGAGCTACCCTATGACCCTGCAATTGCACTACTGGATATTTACCCCAAAGATACAGATGTGGTGAAAAGAAGGGCCATATGTACCCCAATGTTCATTGCAGCAATGGCCACAATTGCCAAACTGAGGAAAGAGCCAAGAGCCCCATCAACAGAAGAATGGATAAAGAAGATGTGGTCCATATATACAATGGAATACTATGCCTCCATCAGAAAGGATGAATATCCAACTTTTGTAGCAACATGGACCGGACTGGAAGAGATTATGCTGAGTGCAATAAGCCAAGTAGAAAAAGTCAAGTATCACATGGTTTCACTTACTTGTGGTGCATAAGGGGTAATATAGAGGACAGTAGGAGAAGGAAAGGAAATGGGAAGGAGGATAAATCAGGGAGGGAAATGAAACATGAGAGACTTTGGACTCAGAAACAAACTGAGGGTCTTGGAGGGGTGGGGGTGGGGGGATGGGAGAGCCTGGTGGTGGGTACTGAGGGCACCTACTGCATGGAGCACTGGGTGTGGGGCATAAACAATGAATCTTGGAACACTGAAAAAATAAATAATAATAATAATAATAATAATAAAGATGGGATCCTATGGTCCTGCAGAGGAGAGTTGCCATGGTAACTCTCGGGGCATTTTCAACTAGACAGACACATGCCAACAGGCAGAGATGGGGTGTTAAGAAAATCCATCTTGACATATAGTTGGCGTTTTAATTTGAGGCCGAGTCCGAAACTCTGCTCGCACCTTAGAGTGACCCTTGAGCAGGAGAACACAAGTGATCAAAGTCATCTGTAACATCGATAATCAGACTCCCAATGCGGGGAGAGCACTGTCTCGGAGCCTTTTTGGGAAGTCTCTCCCTAGGAAAGAAGCCCAGCCAGCTATAGAATCTGTACGTGCTATGTAGAGCAGAGGTCAATAATGGTGCTTCCTCCTGGACGGGGAGGCCAGCACTGCTGGCCTTTTACTCCCTGACTCAGTCACCCTCCCCTTCTCCCTCCTAGAACCTTCCTGCCTTCGCAGCTTCTCTCTCTCTGCGGTGATATGCCATATCGGATTTCGGATTCATTTGACCATGGGGTTCAGTCCTAGCCATGTGACCTTGTTCCTTAACCTTGGGGCCACAACGTCCTCACCTGTGAGATGGACTGGCACAGGGAGGACGACGCTTGTAAACAGTAAATAAGAGGACGTCCCTAAGTGGCTGAGCACTCGGAGCTACCCAGCAAACTTTGGTTCCTTCTCCCCTTACAGCTTTTCTTTTCTCTTGTAGTCTTGGTGTAAAGAAAAGTGACTATAGGGGCACCTGGGTGGCTCAGTTGGTTAAGCAACTGCCTTTGGCTCAGGTCATGATCCCGGAGGCCCGGGATCGAGTCCCACGTCGGGCTCCCTGCTTGACAGGAAGCCTGCTTCTCCCTCTCTCACTCCCCCTGCTTGTGTTCCCTCTCTGGCTGTGTTTCTCTCTGTCAAATAAATAAAATCTTAAAAAAAAAAAAAGTGACTATAAATTAGAGAGTATGTCTGTCCCTCTGGCTCTGTGGGCACTCAGCTAAGGTAAATGAGTTCACTGGTAATGACTTCAGTTGGAGGCCAGATCCTCACGGAGAAAGGCATGACGTCCCAAGAGTTAGACAGGCAAGCAGAAATATCACTGAACAAGATCTTGCTCTGACCACTTCTAGTGAGATGGGACCACGGAGGGTGCAGGTAGGAGGAAGCGCAAGTGTCCCCAGTAACATGACAAAGTGAATGTTCCAGATGTCACCGGATGGCTCACTAAAAGATGCGTAAGATGACGGATTTCATGCTACGCGTGTCTTGCCACAATTTTAAAAAGATGTGTCACAAGTGATTTCCCAAAGGTTTTATTCCAATTTTTTTCTTACAGTCATGCAATTAACTCATTAAGTTGAGAGAGAAAAAAAATCCATTTAGGCTTTTTTTGTTAATGACAACAGTGGCATCCTTAATACAGGTGAACTCACAAAGAAAAAAAGGCACCGTAAACTTAGAAAAGCCAGCAAGAGAATGAAAAGTTGTTAAATCCCCCTAATCACAAACCTCTTTCCAGATCCCTCTGAGCTAGGATCTTAGGCACACATGGTCCTGGTTCGTCTTTAGGCTACCTTAACATGGTTTTGGTTTTCTTTCTTAATGCGTCCATAGTTAACCCCCGAAGGTAAATTAATCTGCAGGAAATTGTAAAATTATTAAACAACTGCATCTCTGATGTCAGGGCGGGAAAACATTGGAGGGCTCCTGGCTTCTCTTGCTACCCAGGCACCCACACCAGGGAACACAGGCTCCTTCCCAAAGAAGGCGGCTTCTCCCATGCCAGAGGGGTTCCGCTGAGGCACTACAAAGATTTCTGTCATAAAGGAGGCTCGAAGGCTGGTTGTATTAAATTACCACTTAAAATGGCAGGTGCAGTAAATTATTTAATGAATCTCCCACTGCAGCATTTGGGCCTTTGTTTTCTTCAAATTAAAAATGAAGAGAGAAAAAAAAAAAGCAATTTCAGTGAGACTCTGCTCAGTGCTCTTCAAGCCATGGAGTTTCATTACCACCTCGATCCCCAGGAAAAAGCACGTCAATCACAGATCTGGGAGCTGAAAGGGGGAAGAGATTTCCAGAGGAGTTCCGGCCTGAGGCATGGGGACAGGCTACAGCAGTCACGAAAGGGTTTTTGCTGTCCTGGGAGTGAATGAAGCCAGACATTTGAGGCCACTCGTTGGCACAGAAAGGGACAGTAAACATGGACCAGGATGAGCCTCTTCCTGCCACCTGGACCACGGGCTCCCTGGAATGGGGAGGAGAAGAGTGTTTCTGGAGATCCCTAACATGACGAGCACTCTCTGTACTCTATCGCTGAGACTTCACATCAACCTTGTCCAGTAGGTACCACTCGGCCTCTCGTGCAAGTGGAAAATGACCCAGAGTGAGTAAACAACTTATGGAAGTGAATCCAGATGGTAACATTCAGGACTAGGAGGACTCTAGAGCCCTCCCCGCCTTCCATCAAATGGAACCTGGGGAGGAAGTGGTTTTCAGTTCAGGGAGACCCTATGAGGTAGAAAACAGCAATGAAATGCAATGCTGCTAAAAGGAAACAAAACAAAACAGCAAGAACCCCATCAAGGCCAAGTTCTTACTGCTTGTGTTGAGTGATTACTGGGGAGCCATTGAGGATGTATGAGGAAGGGAGTGCCCATGCCAGATCTTGAGTGTGGGGGGCAGACTCAAATGGAAGGATTTCAGAAGAATGTCAATGGTGTAGCAGTGAGTTGGCTTCCGGGTTTAGACTCGCTCTGTTTTCTGAGCAGTTATACTTTCTCCTTTCCGCACACATCCCTCTGTGGGGGGGGGGGGGGGCAGCATAGAGAGCTGGTCACAAGCTCTGCCAAGCTCTGCCTCCTTGTAGCTGTGTGATTTGGAGCAAATTACTCACCTTCTCTGAGTTTACTTTCCTCTCCCATAAAATGGGAAAAGTAATATGCACCCCCTAGGGCTATTGTGAAAGATACAGGAGGAAAAAGTCATTTAACACTTGGCAGAGTGCTGCATATTTATAAGTGATAGGCATTGTTATCTCTGTTAGGAATGGACAGTAGCCCTTTGCTCTTTCAATACAGTTTGGCGAGCAGGTCTGACCAGAATTGAAACTGTGAACTAAGTGAAATTAACCTCTGGTCTCCTTCCATCCCTCCCCTCCATACCCCCAAGCTCCAAAAACTCATTTGGCAGCAAAATGTGACCTGAAATCAAGCCTAGCAATGGACTTCATGTTAGCATGAAACTCATACATTCTGCGGTTGAGACTTCATGTGTTTAATAACGGGGGCCAGGCTGAGGTGCCCAGGGGTTTGGTCAGCCACTAGTCTAGAAGCTGCTGTGAAGGTATTTGAAAGATGAAATTAACACCTGTAATCAGCTGCCTTTTACTTTTATTTATTTGAATTTTTCATTTTAAGTAAACTCCACACCACATGTGGGGCTTGAACTCACAACCAGAGATCAAGGTCACATGCTTGACCGACTGAGCCACAGGTGCCCCTCAGGTGACTTGGAATAAAGGAGATTACTCTCAATAATGTGGGTGGGCTGCCATAACAAAATACCTCAGACCGGGGGCCTAAACAACAGAAATTTACTTCTCACAGTTCCGGAAGCTGGAAACCCAAGATCAAGGTGCCAATAGCTTTGATTTCTCCTGAAATCAAAGACTGAAATCAAAACCCAAGATTAAGGTGTCAATAGCTTTGATTTCCCCTCTCCTTGATTCAGAGATGCTCCCAGCTTCCTGTGGCCATGTGAGGCCATGTGCATTCCCCCCCCCCACCTGCCCCATTACTTCCTCTTCCTATAAGGACACCAGTCCTGTTGGATTAGGGCCCCAACTTTGTGATCTCACTTAACCTTAATTACGTCTTTAGAGACCCTATTTCCAAATACAGTTAGGACTTGAACATATGCATTTGGGGAGGACACAGTTCAGTTCAGATCAGCCCACCCAATCCACTAAAGTCCTTGAGCAAATATTGAGGATTCTTGAAGAAGATGGAATTTTTGCCTCAAGACTGTATCACAGAAGTCCTGCCTGAGTTTCCAGCCTCTTGTTCTGAACAGCAAATTTGGGACTTACCAGCCCCCCATAGTCACATAAACCAATTCCTTAAATCAAATCCCTATCTATCTATCTATCTACCATCTATCTCATACATATGTGATATAGAACATATAATATATAATAAGGGGCAGGGTCATGCACACCTGCCTTCTGGGCCTCATCAGTTTCTCCAGGCCATGATGTCCAGCAGCTGAAGACCCAGCCCCTAAGGACTCGGGGTGGGGTGTCCTGGGACTAGAGAGAATGTGGGGGAATGTTGGTTCTCCAGAGAAGGTCACTGAATATGAATCCTTAATCAGTAGGGAGGGGTCATTTGAAAGTGAGCTCCATCTGAGTCCGTGGAAACTCCATCATGTTATTTCCCTACATAACACATTTGCTCAGTCTTTAGTGATCAGTCCTTCCTGCCACCTTCTCTTGCCCATTGGACTTACAAATGATCTCAATTGTAACTCTGAGCTATTAATTAAGTCCGTGAAACACAGTGAGTTTTCTGCCTCCAGCGGTGCTATAGAAATCGAGGCTTTTGCTGGTAAGTAACTAATCTGTCTAAAGATATTAATTATTGCGTGAAATGTTAAAGCTTTGAGAACATTCTAAAAACATCCTAAGAATACCTTGATAATGAAACATCTCCCCCGTGGTGGGCCTTTTCATGATCAGGAGAATGTCTCATACCAAAAGAAAGCCTCCGTCTGCACATCAAAACAAGCCCTCGAACCAGAATGCATGAATGTTTCTCCATATTTGCATCTGTGGGGACTGACTGCATTGTCCCCTAGCGGGAATCTCCTGCAATTCCTGAAGGTACCCAGTAAATGTCTGGTGAATGAACAAATGATCGTCCCCTCTCTCCCCTCCCTTCCATGCTGGATTTTGTTTTGAATGAAGCGGAATCTTTCATTGGCCACAGGGAGCCCACCCCTTCACATCTTATGAGGAAAATGTGGGGAGCTGTTTAGGCTAGAGTCCAAAAGAACTCCCACCGGGATGACCACTCAGACACTGAATTTGCCGACGGACCAGCCCTGCTCTACTCTAACAATCTGTGGCCAAGGTGGGAAAGGATTTCTGCTGTGCACACATCTCTCTGGCTAGCAGTTCATGTAGCTGAAATTTCATCATTAGGAGCAGTGGTGGTGGGGCGGGGGTGTGTGTGCAGGAGCTAAAACTCCCCTCCCCCTGTGTGGGAGCAGACACATAAAAACTTTCTCAGAGGGGGATGGTTGATCCAGTCCTCACAGGGAGAGGGCATTATGTAAAGAGGGAGAAACAGTGAGAAACTTGAGGGGCTGGTGAATGGGAGGAGAGGTCTAAGCACAGGGCAGGGGTGGCGGGGTGTGAGGGTCCAAGCATCTGGAGGGGGGTTGTGAGCAGATGCCTGGATGAGAGACAAATGGCACTTTCCAGAAGACAGGAGGCCCCAGGATGAATGGTGCCCCTCCCCCAGCGCTGGCAGGGCGGCCCTGGGCCATGCCCATGTGCCAATGAGGCAGGGAAGCACAGCCTGGAGAGGGGGGGGCCTTGGGGAGAGCACCTAAGGTGGGAAGAGTGGTCAGGCTTTGGAGACCAACATAGGTTCCAATTCCAGCTCCAGCACAGCCCCCGTTATGGGTGTGTTCTCTACTTTGTTTGAACCCCAGTCCTTCCCAAGTGGGATTTGCCACATCTCATAAGGCTGATGTGAAGATTTAAGAGAAAGAGGGCACCTGGGTGTCTTGTCAGTTGAGTCAGAGTTCTGAGATGGGGTCCCCAGTCAGGCTCCTAGCTCAGTGGGGAGCCTGCTTCTCCCTCTTCCTCTGCCCCTTCCCCCATTTGTGCTCGCTTGCTTTCTCTCTTTCTCTCTCTGTGTCAAATAAACAAATAAAATCTTAAACAAAATATATTTAGGAGAAAGTACCTCTAAAGCAGTAGAGCGCTGTGTTCCTGGCACGGCAGATAATGAGTGCTCCGTGATGTGAGCGTGCTTTTATCCTTTCTCCTGCTCCGATTTCCTCCAGGCTCACCTGCAAGCACGCATACACAAACCACAGAGCAATGAGAAAAGTCTTAGTTTCATAAATGACCATTCTTACCTTAGGGTCTCTGACATGTTTTCCAACTTTGTGGGTCACAGTCCACAGTCAGAAATAGATTTGAACAGAACCCATGCGGGCTGGTGGGGGAGGGGAGGACGGGTGGAAGCATGGACCTCCACCCCATCTTGCAGAACACTCAGGAATCACAAACCCCACAAGCCCTCCCCCATGTGCCACAGAGACTCCTCCGCAGGCCAAGGAAATGAAGAAGGGTCACAGCGGCACTGTTTCTAAACACCCAGGCTGGAACCATCCCTAGGTCCGCCTGCCCCGGGCTGGTGCACACATCACAAAGCAATCACAGGAAGAAAGCTATGTACCAGTGAAATGCATGCAGCAGTGGGACAAAATCCCAGGAACACAGCCTTGAGGGAAAGAAGTAAATCCCCGGAGAACGGTTAGGAAGAGCTCAGAGGCAGACTAAACTAAACTATCTTTCCTGATGGATACGTGGGGGGTAAAATTCTAACCAAGAAGATTTTCACACAAGTCAGGATAGTGGCTGCATCTGGGGGTGGGAGGGGGGATGAGGTAAGGAGGGTCAGACGGCAGGTTTCTAAGGTCTCAGCTCTGTCCTAGCTCCTGACCATAGTGGTGGAAATTCAGGGTTTTGCTTAGTCTTTCAAATAGAAATGGAATACATGCTGCTGGGAGTTTAACAGAATTTACAATTAAAATAAAAGTTAAAAAATAAAACAGAAATACATTTATGCCCACACCAATACACACATTTTCATATCTATGTACTAAAATGAAAAATTCACCAAGAAAACAACATTTATTACATGAGCTGTACCCCTGTATGGCTATTCTATTCTCTTTGGTTCAATTCTACTTTTTAATGTAGTTATAACCTACTAAACTGATTTCAGAACCCCCTAGTGGATCACGACCATAATTTAAGAAGACTGCCTCCAACTAAGATAAATACCAACATCCCCCCCTTGCCTGTTGCCGCCGGGGCGGGATCACGCGCCCTCCCGGACACTTGCCCAAGTGAGAAAGGCTATTTGAAATATTTGGCAAAGCCCACTGTGGCAATGACAAACCTTGCTCTTGGAAGGGGTTTACTGCTTTTGATCAGTCATTTGCATGTCAATGGCAGAGCTCTTCCTCTGAAAAGCCTGTGTAGTAAGTGATTGCCGGTTTCCGTGGAGGAATGGGGCACCCCTGTCATCGGATTCAAATAGCTGAGCAAGAAGGCGGCTGAATGCAACAGTTTGGAGGCTGTGTCTCTGGGGCAGTAACACTGTTCCCAGGAGACAAACCAAAGTGTATCATCAGGGAATATACAACAGAAGCTACTTAATTGATGCAGCAGGGAGTGAGAATTGCAGCAGGTGCATCTGAAGGACAGGAATGCTGAGCCGAAAATGGAGCATAACAGAGCATCCCATGGAAGGCCATGTTGTCCTGTCCCGGCTGGCACATGATGTAGAGGGAGCAGCGTGTGGATGAGAGAGTGCTCTGCAAGCTGGCTGAATTAACAGCAGCAGTAGGAACAATCAATAGACAACCAGCGAACACTCCTTTAGTGGCCAAATTACTCAGAATGTTCCCTTCCAGTGCTACAGAGTTAACCTTGCTTTTAAGATTGAGCATGACCCTGGGCAGAGTCAGCTCCACAACTCAGATCCATGTGAATTGTGCATTTGTTCTAAGAGATCCAACACCGGCTTGGAGGGCCTCACGTTCTTCAGAACCCCTGAAAGGGATCTGCCCCCTGGCTTTCCTGTAGACTCCTAAGTTCAGTAGATGGTGACTCCCTCACAGGCTCTAGAACCCAGACTAGAGTGGGAGCCAATGGGATGCTGTCTCCGAGGCCCCCAGTGCATCTGGCAAAACCTCATATGGGTTATTTTGGATACCTTCTGCCATGGGCTAGTCTCAGGCTCTTCCCCAGGGAGGGACTGGGGTTGGGTGGGCTCTGGCTGCACGTAAGTACTCTGACATTCTGTTCAAGCCTTGAAAAGGTAAGTGGATGAAGCATTCAGGTGTTACTGCAGGAGAAGTCAAAGTTCACTGTGGCCCTGGGCCCACCCTGAATCAAAGAAGGCAGAGCAGGCAGGCTGGTAGATAGGGTCAGAACTTTGGACGTGAGGCAAGGAGATCATCTGGGTTCCAGAAGCTCTCTGCAGTGATGCCAGGGTGACCGGAGTTCCACCTAATCACGGGGGGTGCTCTGCGGTGAGACAAGGGCAGGAAGGAGAGAAAACGAGGAAGAAATGACCGAACTCTGACATTCCTCTCTTTTCTTGACAATCACTGAAAATTTAGAGCCAGAACAATAAAACTTAGGTTCCCAGGTCCTTTTCATCCCAGCGCTTGTCTTCCTAAGTAGGAGGGAGAGATGTTCGGCAACATTATCGGCACTCTGTGAACCTCGCATCCTCTCGTGTGCCGAGAAGACCATCCCTGGGTGTAGCTGGTCCAGAGGTACTCAGAGCCCACCTTTCGCATCAGGGTTTGTGGCAACGCAAGAAATCGGGAATCTTCTGTCACCTGCAAAGATTCCACGAGGGAAGTCTGCTGAGATGACTTGAAATATGTCTCCTTCATCTCCAGAAAACTTCTACTGTCTCTTGGTTGCGCTGTGGAGAGAAGGTTGCAATGTTGCAGAGGTGTGTGTGTGTGTGTGTGTGTGTGTGTGTGCACGCATGTGTGTGTCGTGTGTTTGTCCACAAGCTGGAGACAGAATAAGCTTCTGAGAAAGACCAGAAAGGAGTGGAAACGCAGTCCGTTAGGCAAACGTTGCCGCCATCACGAGCCCGGTACCACCCTGCAGGTTTTACATTGCGGGCCCTCTCTCCCGAACAGCAGGGGCTCTTGGCTAAGAACCAAGCCCAGCCTCTGGATCAGTAATGCCTGCTTTGAACCTACTCAATGTAAAAGACTCATATATACATTTTAGGTAGCTCCTAAAAGGAAAATCAAGGTTTGAGAAGTTTTATGAAACAAAGACAATGATTCACAGGAAGTACACATTTCTTGATGATACCAGAAATTAAGCTACGGTGGGTTTTTCCTATCCTGCTTGTAAATGCATCCAGAGGGTAATAAGCCATGAACACATCCAATGACTCTAATAACTGAATAATAAATAAGCATTGAGTCAGCACAGACTGTGTCAGGGAGCAGCAGCTTGCCGCGTGGCACCAAGGCGGGCTAAGCCCCATCAAAAAGGAACTATTAGGAAAACCCTCTGTAGATTTCCTGACCTTGAGCACTTGTCCAGGACACACAGCTGCACGCAAAGTCCTAAAGGCACACCTAGCACACGCCACTGACCCTTACAGCCCTAAGTGAGCCTGCTGAGCACATGGTTGTTTTAGCAGGGGCTGAAGACCACTGCTGGCAGATGCAGGCCAATTGCCTGGAGTACTTAGACCATCACAAAATTGGATGGATTCTGACTTCAGCATCAATCAGCTTCTTCCCTGGGTAAAAAAAAAAGTGTGTGTGTGTGTGTGTGTGTGTGTGTGTGTGTGGGTTGGAGTTAAGGTATTGAGTTAGAAAAATTAACATAATGGAAGGAAATGAGGAGCTACACAGAGTATATGAATTCATTGCCATATATAACTCATTCCCGGAAAAATGTTTTTTCCTTTATGATTCCTGGCAGATTTGGCCCAGTGATTTGGGGCATGTCTGAGGCTCCTTTCAAACCTGAGGTACGGGAGAGTAGAGCCCCTTCACTAAAGAGTTATCTATCTATAGGCAGCCCCTGAGTTGGGAAGACATCGAGTGCATATATGTGCTGGAATGCGCGGCTCACATGTCTCTGGGGACCTCAAGGAGGGCGCGCCACCTAATTATAGGGCCAGCCTCCCTCTCCTAGGAGCTTCCTAGGGAGACCATGGCCCCTTTAAGAGAAACACCTGGAACTTACCTGAGCCCACGCTCCTTTTGAGCCTACAAGAGGGAAGGGGGCACAAGACCAGCAAATTGTTTTATGTTCTAAGAATGTTATTAGAATGTCCTTCAAAGTAGTGACAAAGCACCAGGCAATCGTTAGAAATGGAAGATGTAGTCTCTGCTTCAGTCCACCATGTAAAACCAAACCAGGAAAATAGTTCTTTGGACAGGCATATATTGATCTAACACTTTCTGGAATTCATTTTACACACTTAGGATAGTACTCTGTACAGAGGGTCTTTGGTAAAGGCTGTGGCTGATGATTGGAGGAAGAGGAGAAGGAGGAAGGAGAGGAGGAGTAATGATGCCTTGGAATGGCTTGGTGCGATCTTCTGTAAAAGGGACGAATTAAATTATGTAGTGTCTTGTCATCTATGAAAAAACACCTTACTGGTCAGTCCCAAAATTCTATGAGTATTGTGCCTCTCAGTGTTGTGCAAATACACTGGGCCGATTTCATGAACCCACTTAATAGGCTTTAGATTGGATTAAGCCTGTTCCACCATCAGACAGCTTGTTAACAGGAGAGGGGGGCGTGGTGGACAGAGAGAAACTGACTAAGCAGAGCCCCAGACAGAGAACAGGTCCTTGAATCATGATTTAATTGGCTTCATTGCTAAATTCACCTTTTCTCCTGGGAGAGGAAGAGTAAGAAAGCATCAAAACAGTGACATCAGAAATATCAGAGCCAACTCCTTCCTTGAGAAGGGAGAATCACACACCACTAAACCATCAGGAGACTGAAAATCAGCTTTTTTTTTTTTTCAAGAGTTCCAACTTCTTGCTCTCTCTGCCAGTGGAAATGAGCAAATTTTGAGTGCCTATGGTTTATTTTTTTTTTAAGATTTTATTTATTTGACAGAGAGAGAGATCATAAGTAGACAGAGAGGCAGGCAGAGAGAGAGGAGGAAGCAGGCTCTCTGCTAAGCAGAGAGCCTGATGTGGGCCTCAATCCCAGGACCCTGAGATCACGACCTGGGCGGAAGGCAGAGGCTTTAACCCACTGAGCCACCCAGGTGCCTGTGCCTATGGTTTATTCATCCATTCATTCATTTGCTCATTCAACCAATTTTTTTTTTTTTACACTGAATTTTTTTTACTGAATCTCCTAGGTCCTATACACCATCAATGCCAAGCCAACCAAAAAACTGTCAGGGCCTTCAGGGAGCTTGCAATCATCAATACAACCAAGAAGTATTCAGATATTACTACAGCACCAAGCAGGATAAGGGAAATGTCTTGAGAGACATGCAGTGAGGGCTAACAGGTGCTCCGAGGTGGTAGAGACACGGCAAGAGAAGACTCTACCATCTCCGTCATCGCAGGGGAGTGGAGACAGGAAAGGGGCCCATTAGAAAGCAGAAGGCAGTCTGACATTGCAGACATGTGGGCAGGATGTTGGCCTTCCTACCTACAACCCCCTCATCTTGACTCGCTGTTTGTTCCCTCTTAAAGAAACAAGAGTGACTTGGGACCTTCTACTTTGTGTTTCAGGATCTAGAAGCCTGAGACTAGTCCAAGTAGTCTTAATATTTGTGCAGTCAAGAGACAAAAATCCCTGATGACAGGTCAACAGCCCAAAAGAAGGACAGGGTAACACGATTCCATGCTGGCATTTCTACATTGTCCAATCTGCAAAGTGTTTTCTAGGTTACCTACACTATGGGCACTCAGGCTGAAATGTCCCGGTGTTACCAAGAAACAGCAGCATTTCAAGCCCTGTCATTGCATACACTAAAAATACCAGATCTCATGATCTGCCAAAAGGAAGAAAAATATCAACCCTCCTTATAGGAAGTACACACCAACCTGTCAAATTTTCTCAGTGTTACCTTTGTTTATATTCTGGACTTCAGGTCTTTGCATTAACTCCAGAACCTTCTTGATAAATTCATGTCAGCAAACCTCAAAGAATGACAGTCTTTATGTAAATATGGTGACCAGGCCTCTTTCTGGGTACCAGGTACTCGGTTGCTTTATCTTGCAGTGGCTCATGATCTAGACTCTTTAGAAAGAGCTGTCTGATGTTAGTGTCTGCTAAGAGTTTCTTTTTTACAGAAGAAAGAAAATAAGTCTGAGGGGTTACGCTCAACACTGATGTCAAAATGCCAGTGGAAGTTGAGAAATGACAGAAATGATGCCAAGAACAATTTTCCTTCCCAGATGTCCTGATGGTGCTCGAGAATACACAGAACTCCCCCTTCTAATCAAGAGTGGGCAGGCCACAGAGGAGTAAATACCCCGAGGAAGGCATTTTCTCCCTTATTTTTTCAAGTATACAAGTAAGCGTACGTTCAATGTAGAAAAACAGAAAGCAGAGATGCATAGAAAGAAGTAAAAACAGTCAACCAGAATTCTACTGCCCAGTGAAAATCACTGTAAATATTTTGACGTATCATCACTATACATTGAATATGTGTGCTCCCCCACCCCACTCAAATTCATATGTTGAAATCCTAACCTCCAGTGTGATTAGGAGGTGGGGCCTTTGGGAAATAAAAGACTATGAGGCTGGAATCCTTATGAATGAGATTAGTGCCCTTATAAAAGAGACCCCGGAGATCTCTCTCCTCCCTTCCTCCATGTGAGGATAGAGGGAAAAGACTATCATCTATGAATCAGAGGGTGGATCCTTATTAGATACTGAATGTACTCATGCCTTGCTCTTGGACTTCCCCACCTTCAGAACTAGAAGGAACACATTTCTGTTGTTTATAAATCACCTTGTCTATAGTATTCTATTATAGCAACCCAAACATACTAAGACATTCACCAAAACTTTTTCATTTCAAAACTCTGTGTGTGTGCTTCTTTCTTAATGGAATTAATGCTATATTTACTATTTAGTGACCGACTTGTTTCTTAATATGTCACGAATATCTTTAGATAGTTATGTGCACATGCACACACATCATCATTTTATTATCTTTAATGGTTCCATAATTCTATTCTCAAAATGAACTGTAATTCAATCCTGTATACCACTGGACATTTAGATAACTTGCAACTTTTTGCTCTTGAAAGACCCTAATGAGTATCTTTGTATGTTACTTTGTTAGCATAAACTCCTTAGAGTGGAATTGCTAGGTACACATACCCTTTTGAGATGTTACTGGGTATTTCCAAAGTGTGCTCCAGGATATGTTCTGATTTATACTTTTAGCCACAGTGTCTAAGAGAGCCTCTTTCCCTAGACCCATGAAAGGCACCTCTGAAAATCCTGTGTGTCATCTTTGCCCTTGGACTCCCACCCAGGACACACTCCTTTCCCAACAGCCGCTGACAGAAAGGACTCTGTACCATGCGTGTGCACCAAACAAAGAAAGATGGGCAGGCAGCCATAAGCTGGAAGAATAATGGAGAGGGGCTGTCAAGACATAGCGAAACTTTGCTCCAGAGAAAGAAAGAAAGAAAAGAACAGGGAGTTATGTGGTTCAGCTCTCTTTCCTTCCTTTCTGTTTTAAAAGTGTCGATGCTTTCTGTTTAGACAGCATGACTCTTCTGAAGAGGTTAGATTACCCCAGCAAAGTTGTACTTCCAACCCTTTTACCAGATTCCAGTACAGTTAAAATCTGTGTGCGTTTTCATAGATGATCACAGCAAATTCTCCCACTACTGCACAACTAGGGGCAGGTACAATCATCCCTCCACCATGGTTTAGGACACTTGCCTAGATGGCAGGGTAGAATGTTAAAATGCTGGGCCCTCTGGCTCCCTTTAAATATTCTCCTCTTTCACTTAATATGTAAGACATTGGAATAAATACATATGACCCCCAGGATCTGTAGTAAAGACTGTCTTTTTTACAGGATACCCACTATCAACTTCTGTCACCCTTTGGCCTTCTCCAAAGGAAGGGGACAGCACAAATAAAGAAACACTGAGATCTGGTCCCAGCTCTCCTGCGATGCCAGGACACTGACCCCATTAATGGGACCCTATTCATTGGATGAGTGGCCCTCTGGGTCACAGTTACTGATCTGTGAGGAGATACCAAAGCTTGGCCAGTGCTCTAGGGGCCCTGTGATGGTAGATTCTTCTATCAACTTGGCTAGACCATGATACTCAGATATTTTGAAAGCGGTTTTTTTTTCCAACCAGTTAACATTTAATATCAGCAGAGCCAGAGTGAAGCAAATTACTCTCCATAAGGGAGGCAGCGGCATCCAATCATTTGAAGGGCTTAATAGGAAAAAACTGACCTCCCCTGAAGATGAGGAAATTCAGCTTCAGACTGCCTTCGGACGTGAGCTGCAGCATCAAATCTCCCCCGTGCCTGCACCGACCGGCTCTTCGTCTGCCCTGCAGGCTCTGAACTTGCCAGCCTCCACAACTCTGTGAGCCAATTCCTTAAAATAGACTTACTCCAATTCTCTCTCAGAGATAGATAGACCGACATATTGATGATACGGATATAGATATAGACCCTGTTGGTTTTCTTCCTTTGGAGAATCCTCCTAGAGACACATCATTAACTTGGGGCAGAGCTTTCTCGTTACGGTTTTTCCTTTATCTAGTGTCATTTCCAAATCCAAGAAGCAAGCATAGGTGAACTCCATGCCTTCCTACTTTTCTAAGACAAGTTGAAATGACAAGGATAAAAATAAACGTAATGTCCTAGGTGCTGTGCTGAATTCACAACCCAACCCTAGGAGGGTGGCCCGGGAGCCCCCATGGAGGGAAGAGGAAGTTAAGGCCCTGGGAGGGGAGGCTGAGCAATCTGCACTGGCCTTGTGAATGTGACCCCCACTAAAGAGTCTGAGCAGCTCCAGGTGGCGGGCCGTGTCCTCATTCAAGTTCACCTGACTTGCCTGACTTCCAAGTTCGGGCTTTGACCTATCTAAGCCATGCCACCTTGTTACATAAGTGGCTTGGCATTTGAAAAATGCATTGAAAAATTCAGTCCTCATTGGTCATGAGCAAGGCTCTAAATTCTCTTTACTTCTGAGCATGTGAAAAACCACCCAAAGACTGTTTTGGGTTCTGAACACACAAGATGTGGTTCAGGCGGGACAGAGAGCCTTTCCATGAGCTAGTGGGTCAGAGTTGCCGGTTTCTCCACCTGGAGAATGACTGAGATGTCTCCCACTGATTGTTTCTGAACCTCTGTCTTCATGTCCAGCTCTGACCCCTCTCAGAGGCTCATTACATGCCGAGCTGGGCTCCTGACTTCAGCTCTTCCCTGGGGTTCCCAGTGTCCCCCCCACCCCCATGGGGGCTGCCTTCTGGCCAGGAGCCCATTGGCTGCACGACCGACTGGCTGAAAGTATCTCTTTCTAGCACAGTCCCCAGACTTGCTGTTCTCTCTCGGCTGACTGCCACACTCTCCTTCCTTCATCCTCTTCCTTTGTAGCTAAAAAGAACTAGAGGCAGGAGCCAAGGTGAGGAGAAGAAGAGGAGGAAAACCAATGCTATTTCTTTCCTCTCTTCTCCCCTCTCAAGTCCAGACACAGTAAAACCATAATAAGCATCTTTAAGCTTCCGGAATAGATGCCACAGTAACTGTCACAAGAAAACGTCAATGTGTTTTCACACTCAAGGGGCTAGAGCTGTAAGAAAGGTTTGTCTAGCGCTGTTTGGAGTCATAGAAGGGAAAATGACAATATGACAACACACACTGGACTCCTGTTTAGGTCTAGGCAGATTATAATATGAAAAACCCCATTTGCCTTTCACTGATGATGCTTTACATGTTACAGAAGTACGTTCACCCAGAAAATTTTCAATATTTTATAGTGTTCTTTCCTATTTTCCTAGGCAAGATGTATGGAATCATTCTGCTTCTCATTTCTACAATTTTTTCCCTCCCCCACCATCCACCAGGACAGAAGCAGCTGCTGTTGCCTTGGCAACATTACAGAATAAACTTGTTGCTTTTGGACCATCTGTACCCAACCTGAGCTCTGTTGAAGCTATTTGTTTCCTTTTCCTATTTGTCATCTGCCAAAAGTTGGGCTTCATATTCGGATGCTGACCTTCCTGAACAGTTCTAGGAGGGCTAACTGAACTTCTCAGACGTTCCAGGAGAACTGTCTTAAAGTTTCAAGAGCTGAGTCATTCCTTTGGATCTGGGTCTTTTCCACAGGACCCTTGGTAAAATATATATCTGCAACTAGGGAGACAAGACCCACCAACACATTATAATCCAATGGGATTAGTGCATGTTCTTGCAGAAAACAGAACCTAAATGGACAGAATCAGAGGACCACCACAGGAAAAAACATGTACTTCATAATGATACCCACTTTTTCCTGACTATAGACATATTTTTACTAATTCATCCATTTTCCCTCTTCCAAAAAAGAGATAATGTAGTGAGTATAAAATAATATTTGGATCTTAAAACAGATTGGGCAAATACAGAACAATATTGAAATATTATCAACAATCCTGCTGCCCACAGACACTGTTACTATTTTTTACATTTTCTTCTTTTGTGCTGTATGTTCCTTTAAAAAACAATAGATTTTATAAATACAATTTTATATCCTGATTTTCCTAATTCAATATACATTGAGCATTTTCACGTTATAAAAATTAATTGCAGTCTGATTTCTCTCTCTCCTCTCTTGCTCTCCCTTTGTCTGTGCAATGTATTTATTATTTGTTAAAGAACCCAGTCACTTTTCCTACAACATGGATTTTGCTAGTCAGATCCCCAGGTTGTCATTTATCCTGTTTCTCTGTCCCCCATATTTCCTAATCATTGGTAGCTAAGTCTAGAAGTTCAAGCACATGTCCACTTGCTACTTTGACCAGAATGCTCTGCGGGCAGTGCTGCAGACCTCCCAGGTGGCGCCCAGGACCTGGCTGTCTTTCTGAGATGTCAGCAAAGATACCCACTGCCCAGATCCATTATGTCATTAGGAATTTCAAAAATGTATATCATCCTTTTACCATTATTTCTTTATTTGGGAACTGGACTACTTCTACAAAGAGAAACTTCTCCTCATTGGCTCTCTAATTATACTAACGTATAGTTCATAGAAAAAAGGCAGGATAAATGCCTAATTTATTCCTTTCATTCACTGGTTATCAAAATAATGAATTAAGTGCCAAGCATGATCCAAAGGGAACTAATTAGTTTTCTCAGTATCATTATGAATGCATGCACTTAAACACATTTGATGTGGTTTTTTTTAAAGATTATTTATTTATTTATTTGACAGAAAGAGAGATCACAAGTAGGCAGAGAGACAGGCAGAGAGAGAGGAGGAAGCAGGCTCCCCGCTGAGCAGAGAGCCCCATGCGGGCCTCGATCCCAGGACCCTGAGATCATGACCTGAGCCGAAGGCAGAGGCTTTAACCCACTGAGCCACCCAGGCGCCCACATTTGATGTGTTTTAATCCATCAGAGCTATGATTCTTAATCCTGCTTCGATTGTCCCATCTTCCGCCAGTACGGGCCTCTTCGCATTGTTTTCTGAATCCTTAGAAAGACCCTAGCATTTTTTTTTCTGGTATTTTTTTTTCATTATATCCTTACTTTCTGGTGTGATGAGATGTTCCAGGCTCATCTTAAACATTGTCTGCTCCAGATCTGGAATTAGACATTTCTTCAAAAAGATCTAGTTTGTTTTTAGATGAAAATTTATATGGAAGTTGTGATCTGGGTTTTAAGGTACTTCTTTTTCAAAGCCTTTTCTGTGGACAGAATTAAGAAACTTTGCTTTTGCTCTCCTTTTCCTCCTCCTCTTCCTCCTTCTCCTCTGCCTGCCCCTTAAAATAAACCATCGCAATTATTGGCATTTGAATTCAAGATTACGCTATTTTTTTAACCTCATCAATCTTAACCGCGTGACTCCTGTCTCTTACCCCAACGACAACAACATAATTACCCATTTGCTCCATCAATAATACACACACATCAAATTTTAATTACCCCAAAACTTAACCGCGCAAAGCCACAATACACACTAATGATGTCACAGTGTCTATGAAGCAGCAAATCAGAAGCGGCGTGGCTGCACGGTTCTAGGGTCAGAGTCTCTCATGAGATTGCAGACAAAATGTTAGCCAGGGCGGCTGGAGTCTGAAGGCATGACTGGGCTGGGAGATCTGTTTCCAAGGGGCCCTACTTTAATGGCCACCAGAAGACTGGACATTGGCAGAAGGCTTCAGTTGCTCTCAGAGGGTTATTGGAAGGTTCTCACAGCATGATTTCTGACTTCCCTCAAAGTGAGTATTCAAGATGGCAATGCCTTTGATGATCTGGCCTCAAAAATCACACATTGTCTTCGCTATCACATTCCATTATTTTAAGTGAATCACCATGTCTGCTCATATTCAAGGGAAGGATAATTAATCTCCATCCATTGAAAGAGCGGTGTCAAAGAATGCACAGGCATATTTCTTTCTACTCTCTGGGTTACTGATTTACATCACAAATGTAAAATATACTTACCTTTCCAAAGACACCCTGAAATTCATTCTTGTACAGCATCAGTTCGAAGTCCAGGATCCCGTAAACTAAATCAGGTCTCTGTGTGGAGGAGATGCTGAGGATTGATTCTAGAGTACAGCTCCTTGAGTATGGTCTCTCAAAGCCTGAAGACCTAGGATCTAAAAAGAAAAATTATTTGCCACCTCATCATACATACTCACACTTAATGTACAATACATACAACATGCAATAGTGGGACAAGCATAGGATAACTACTAGGGACCACACCCCCAATACACATACACATACACATACACCTATTATTTATTTTTAAAGTTTTCTCTCTCTCTCTCTTTTTTTTTTTTTTAGATTTTATTTATTTGAGAGAGAGAGAGAGAGAGTAGAGGAGGGGCAGAGGTAAAGAGAGAAACAGGCTCCAGGGAGCCTGACATATGGCTCAATCCCAAGACCTTGGGACCATGACCTGAGCCAAAGGCAGACATTTAACTAACTGAGCCACTCAGGTGCCCTATTCTTCCACTTTTAAAGCATAAATAACAAATACAACTGCCCCCCAAGATAAATAGTTGCATGTTATGCACAGGATTCTTCACATTTTTTATTATCTACTAATACCACCTGAATTCACTCCCTAACAGTATTTGGAGATAATCTTTTTTTTTTTTTAAGGCTAATGGCCTCTATTATATAGAAGTATATATTTTATGCAACCAGTCCCCTACAGAGGGATAATGTGGAAGTTTCTAGACTTTTACTATTATAAATAGTATTGCAAAGAATAGCTTTATACATATGTCTTTCTAAATTTTTTCCAGAAACATATTTTTATAGCTCTAATTTATTCCACGTTTTGAATAGATGTATCTTAAATTATTTAAGTGTACTTCCATTGTGGGCACATAGGTTTTCTCTATTGATTCCACTGGTATAAGCAATAAAACCATGAATATCCTTGTAGTTAAGTCTTTGTTGACTTTTCTGCTTGGAGCATAAGAACGGATTCCTACAGATGTAGTTAGTAAGTTAGAGTTTATGAATCTTTTTAGGCATTGATACATATTGTCAAGTTGTTTTAAAGGAAAGTCACAACAAGTTTACCCTCTCCGAGGCAATAAGTCCCAGTGTCTGGCGCTGGAGGAGTCTAGGCTTCAAGTCCTACCTTTACCATTTACTAGTTGAATAACCCTGGACAAGTTCATTTTCCTGAGTCATGGCTTTCTTGTCTGCAAACAAGAAAAATACTGCCTATCTCAAAGGTTTGCGGTGAAGGGCAAAATAAGACCTACGACTGTGGATACACATGCATACATAAGCTGAGTATTTAGCATAGTGCCCGACATACTCCAAGCAGGTTATGTTTGTTACTATTAGTCTTATCACCAGTAGATGAGAACGTCAATCTCACAGAAGATTCATCAACATTGGATGGTATTGTTTAAAAACAAAAAGTGCCAGTTTGATAAGCAAATGATGCTATCTTGTTTTAATCGGCATTTCTTAGAATCCTAGTTCTATTTAACATTTTTCATTTATTAATATTTTTATTTCTGGGGTGCCTGTTTTGCTCAGTCAGTTGAGCATCTGGCTCTTGGTTTTAGCTCAGTCATGATCTCAGGGTTGTGGGATTGAGCCCCATGTTGGGCTCCACACACAGTGCGGAGTCTACTTGAGATTTTCTCCCTCTCCCTCTGTTCTTCTCCCCCTTCACAAACTCTCTAAAATAAATAAATGAAATCTTTAAAAAATATTTTTATTTCTTCTCCTGTGTAATCTGTTAATATTCATCTATTTTTTTTCTATAGAATTTTAGTTCTTTAAAATGTATATACGAGAGTTCTTTATCAGCAAATAGCAAAATCTTTTGCTGTCATAATTGCTGCAAATATATCCCCCAACATGTTAGGTGTTTGTTTGTTTTTTAATTTCAGTTGTTAGACATTATTTGACAGAATTTAAATTTTATTCTTATTTATTTATTTTTATCAAATATTTCCCTTCTTTCTTCAACAGACTTTTTAAATCTTAATGAATTACATCAATATTTGAAAATGCCATTATATCCTCTTCCACATGTTACTTTAGTATTATTTGGGACATGTATCTTCCTACAGAATTTTTGCAAAATAGATGTTTTCACAGTATTAGTTTGCTAGGACTACCGTAACAACGTACCATAAACTAGGTGGCTTAAACAACAGTAATCTATTGTGTCCCAGTTCTGGAAACAAGACATCCGAGATCAAGATGTCAGCAGGACTGGTTCCTCCTGAAGGCTCTGGGGGGGCATCTGCTCCACAACTTTCCCCTAGCTTCTCATGATTTGTTGGTCATACTATGCGTTCCTTCACTTACAGATCTATTGCCCCAATCTATGCCTTTGTGTTCACATGGGATTCTCCCCGTGGGTATGTCTCTGGATCCAAATTCTCCCTTTTTATAAGAACACTAGTTGTATTGGATTAGAGCTTGCACTAATGACCTCATTTTAACTTGACTACCTCTAGAATGACCCTGTTTCCAACCAAAGTCGCATTCTAAAGTCTGGCAATGACAGCTTCAGCATATTTGTTTTTAGGGAAAAAATTTCAACCCATAACATTCATAAAATTAGAACACAGGCCAAGAAACAGGATATACTTAGCTTTCTACAACCCACCTTGTGTTCACTTCAGCCATAACCCCTTGCCAAGATTACTACTGCCCCCGATCTTCCCCACCATAGATTACCTTGTCTATGTTCTTGAACTTCATATAAATAGAATCACACAACATGTGTTCTTTCCACCTGGCTTCTCAATCTCAGAATTACGTCCACGAGATCCACCCATGTTACTGCATTGTTGCAGGCAGCAAATAATTCAC
The DNA here is from genome assembly GCA_004023965.1 of Spilogale gracilis. Lineage (NCBI taxonomy): Eukaryota > Metazoa > Chordata > Mammalia > Carnivora > Mephitidae > Spilogale > Spilogale gracilis. Next base: position 61,352 of record PITA01008376.1, read on the forward strand.
ATTTTCATTTTTATGGAGTATTTAGCAAACAAAGGACAAAGTAAGGTCATTTACCCATTTTATCGTTGATACTTCAGTCGCGTCCAGTTTGTAACCTCTGTGGATACAGCTGCACTGATGAAGTGAAAATCTCCTGGGGAGCACATGCTTACACTGCTGCCGGGCACATGGAGTGGGCTTCCGGGGTTGTAGGTAGGGTATGGACACATTTAGCTTTAGCAGATATTCCCGAACAGTTTTCCCAAGTGGTTTGCAGGAGGGCATGAAATTTTTGGTTGTTCCACAACCTTACCAACAGTTTGGGTTGACCTGAACAAAAATATTTTTGAAGAAGAGATGATGATGATGATGATGATGATGATGGCTTCTCATTACAGTCTTTTTTTTTTTTAAGATTTTATTTATTTGACAGAGAGAAACACAGCCAGAGAGGGAACACAAGCAGGGGGAGTGAGAGAAGGAGAAGCAGGCTTCCTTCAGAGCAGACAGCTCAATGTGGGACTTGATCCCGGGTCTCCGGGATCATGACCTGAGCCGAAGGCAGTCGCTCAACCAACTGAGCCACCCAGGCACCTCTTCTCATTACAGTTCTTAGGAAAACCAAGCACTGGGCTTCTCATTTTGCCCATATTATCTCTTTTAATCTTTAAGCTACTTTTCAAGAGCATTATTAGGTTCATTTTACAGACAACAAAACTCAGCATTGTGTCACTAAAATGAAATAATTTGTAACAGTAACAGTGAGTAGCAATACAGGGATTGAATTACAATTTGTCTGATAACCGACCTCTGGGACTTTCTAGTACAGATAAAATGTAAATTGTCGATCTGGAGGTGAAGGGGAAGCCTTAAGCATCAGGGTTAGCACAAGGGCGTTGGTGTGATGACTGCAGAAGGGCAGCTTAGCGGTAAACAGTGACCCACCTCTAAACCTCTATTTGGATGCTGCTTTATGCCACACTATTTTGGAGACCTGAACCGGGAGAATCTGCTGTTGGGGTTAATTCCCAACATTTCTCAATGGGCGATTATTTTGAGGACTAATTCTGAGGACAGAAAGATGTGCTTAATATTCTAAACTAGAGGGATATAAACCAGTGTTTGGGTAGAGAGTCAGAGAAAGGGCTCAAGTCTGAGACCAAAGAAGAACAACCACAAGAGCAGGTGTATGGCACGGTCCTCACTGCTGATGTCAACATGAAGCCCTCAGCCCCTCAGCCTCACTCCAGGCCCAGGCCCCACGTCATATGAGGAATACCTACCCTCAAGGACATAGCAAGAACTAAGTCCACTGTTTTCATGCCTGTGTGGCCTTCAAGCATAGCATGAGTATCCATGGGGGAGAATATTTCACGGAGCAGGAAGAAAAAACATGCTGCCAGTAATTACCCTTCTACCAGAGCTACGCGGTAGACTCAAGCATTGAGAGGCTGCTTTGAATCCGGCGCTGTGCACCTCACCTTACACTTCACAATGATCTTGAGAGACAAATTTCTATTATCCCCACATGACCTGTATGGGAATCAAGCCTGAGTGAGGTTAAGAAACCTGTCTGAGGTGTTACAGTGAGAGAAACAAACAGTATAATATTTCTATTCTAACAGAGGATGTAGAGAAGGGAAGTCTGGGCTCTTCTGAATTGTAAATAGTGTCCTGAAGGAGTCTATGGGAGCATATGCTTACTGTTATTTTAATTTTTTTAAAGTAAGGCCATGAAAGAACACTGAATGCTTTCCCGCTGAACTATTGCAAGCTTGTTCTGGAAAATGAAAACTTTAGAAAACAAACTCAGATATGGTGGTCCAACAACCCTTATTTATGAACCATGTAGTGAGAGGTTCTAGGGACTCCTCCTGTAACATTGTATCACATGATATGAGTTTCTGATCAGTTCAAATGTTGTTACCCTCCTATTGTGTGTAAGTGTAATTATTTTTAGAAAGTACAAAGTTTCCATTAATTTAAATGGAAACACCAACTAGGTGTTTGGCTTCCTTGTTTCCTAAAACATTGGTTTGGTTTTAAATTCAAGTTAAAACTAACACCCATCTTTGTCCTGATTTTAGTAAATCTATACATCCCCCCCCCCCCCGGCCATATTTTAATCTGGTTTTTTTTTGTTTTTTTTTTTAAGATTTTATTTATTTGACAGAGAGAAACACAGCCAGAGAGGGAACACAAGCAGCAGGAGGGAGAGAGGGAGAAGCAGGCTTCCCGTTGAGCAGGCAGCCCGATGCGGGGCTCGATCCCGGGACTCCGGGATCATGACCTGAGCTGAAGGCAGAGGCTTAACCACTGAGCCACCCAGGTGCCCCTAATTTGTTGTTTTTTTAATTGCCTGACCGGGTCATAGGTGGGGTGTCCTAGGTGTGGACATGCTTTGCATACATTACAACCCAAGCACCGTAGCCGGAGCAGAGTGGGAGCCATTCGGGATGGAACAATGGGCTCACATTTAGGTGCAATCCACACACACCCAGGTGCTGGGTGACTTCTCAGGAGAGGAACAGTTAAAGACATGGGGAGACACAACACACGCAACTCTCCTATGTTAGTGGCAAAGACTGACTAAGCCATCAGAACTAGTTCCCAGGATGGCATGGGACACTGTGTACTGTTCAGGAGGCTTTCTCCCCGAACCAGTGAGTGGGCTCAGTGCCCCCGCCAGGCCCGTTTGGAGACGGGGTGCAGTCAGGAGACTGGAATGACCCCTACCTGCTCCAGCGCAGGAAGGTACTGCTGGCATTCACGGAGACAAGCAAATGATGTGGTATGTGCGTTCCTAATCCCTACCTGAATGTCCCCAACAATCTCGTGGTTAATTAGCAATTTGCTGCCTGCCAATATGCAAATGAATGACAAGCAATGGCCCTCCACATCTGTAATTATTTTGCTGATTTATAAGCCACTTTCCTCTCTGTGTAGGTTTTTCTGTGTGTGCATATTCATTCATCAAGGATTTCATTATTTTTAGAAGTATGCTCTGTGCATTTCTATGCTTTAATATTTTCGAGCTTCAGTAATTACAGTATATATATCCCACTACTACCTCCAAATGCTTTTAGTTGTTAGGGATTCTTTCCTTTGGTAAAGATTGGAAAGTAAGATTTATCAAGGGGCTGAAATCCAAATTGCAGAGAGCACACGATTGAAAGATGCACGTTTCTAGGCTGCCAGATCCTTATCTGGAATCGGAGTCTTGTAATATTTGATTTTCTCCCAACCAGCTCTGGTGAGTCGAGCCACGATCTGAGTCACCCATCTGCCTACTTGGGAGCAGGGTGCTTTACTATTTGGTGGTTTAAATGCTTTACGTTTCTGCCAGCGCATTAAGAAAGGCTCTCATGTTAAATTAAGTCAATTAATAAATGGAGACACATTAAGCAATCAATTTTGTCAGCCTATCTCCCCAGCATTATGTATGGTTGGCTGTAATCACAAGATAAATGCAATGTGCTGATCTATGGTAATGTTCAATAATACATTCTCCGCCAGGCTCAATTCATCAGGGAGTTTCGGTAGGGGAGGCATTTGTTATTGGCTGTCTCTGCACCTCAAGGATAACATTTCTGTCCTTTTGATTGGCCGCCTCACTGCTGCAAGGTTCTAACCGTCTTATTTTGATGATGAATATGAAGGCACGCTAAGCCGGGCTGGAGCGGAGTGTCTCAGAGGCTGCGCTCCTTCCAGAGCCCACGGACTTGCAGCTTTTTCTGCTGCCTCCCTGTGCCAACAACCCCCCTCCCCAAAAAGTTGTGATGCTTTTCTTTACCCAGTGCTTTGGGGCTGTGTTAGATCTCATTCACCTCCGCTTTCAGCACTACAAGGCTAAACGGGTTTTCTCTGCTGCCGGGCAACTTGTCTGCGTTGTAAACCCCACACACAACCTAAAGGTGAGTTGCTATCTATCATTTTATATTCGTGCAGCTTGGGTTCCAGTCCTTTCTCCCTTGTTACGTGAGCCTAGAGCCTGGCAAAGGCTCCCCGGCTAGTGCTAGGATGTGCTGGCTACCCGGAGGGGTTGCCTTGGCTCATTCTGGCTTTCTAGGTGTCTTGTGCTCTCGGCGACAGTATGTTGTTTCCCGACTTGGCAGGAACAACTGAAATGATGGTCTAGCCTCTTCCCCCTTATGTCCCCCCCTCCCCCCGCAGGTGTCAGCCTATGAGTGAGGTCAGGGTCAGAAGTGAGGGTGGTGGAGGCAGTAGGGGGCGTCCTCTTCTCGCAGCCAAGCGTTCAGGAGACAGGATTTGAAAAGTTACCCAAATTGCAGACTGTCCCATGTATTTGGAAAGGCAGGCAAGCACATGGATTTTGGAAGCCCCTTCTGGCGACCACTGAAGTAGCTATGGGGGGCGGGGCTGGGCAGGAACCGAACTGGGGAGTGGGTGAGGGGGCTCTTTCTGCAAAGTGTTTGTCCTTGTGCTCAGACTCGGTGGGAGAGAGAGAGTGTGTGTGTGTGTGTGTGTGTGTGAGAGAGAGAGAGAGAGAGAGAGAGAGAGAGACAGAGACAGAGACAGAGAGAGAAGGAGTGGGAAGATCAGGAGGAGTTTGCTTGCTGGAGCTGGCCGTGCCCCTCACTCTGAGGACAGGAGGGGGCAGGATTGGCTTCAGTTGTATAATAATGAAACCGGCTGGGAGCTGCTGCTGTCAGAATGACCGCAATCAGCCTGGCTGCCCGTCTGGCGCCGTTGCCTCTGCATTTGTGCCTTGAGGTCAATGTCCTTTCACCGAACAGCCCGGATCTGGGATCTGGGAAGACGCTCCCCAGCACAGCCAGGACTGATGGGGAGATGAATGAAGAGCTGTTGGCTCCCACGATGGGGAAGAGAGGAAGACAGTGCTGGGGGTGGGGATGAAGCAGATGAACTCCCCAAATAGGAAACTCTGAGCTCACCCTGGCTGATCGAAATTAAACGTTGGACTCGATGGGAGTTGCTGTCCTATCCTCCTGGCTGTGCACGGGGCTGAGTGATGGGGAGGAGTGCGTGTCTCCAGCAGGGGCCCCAGAACAGTCTCTGTGAGGGTAGGTCTGTCCTTCTGACCACTGGTCTTGGGTAGGAAAAGTGTTGCTTGTTGTTCATCACTTTATACACTCCTACAAAGCATCAGGCTCTCCTCAACCAGAGCCCCACAGGTCAGCCTTGATGGGTGCCAATTCCCTCCCCCACTCCAATTCCTGGAAGTCCCTGGGAGGGATAGATGTCCGGAGGCCCTAGAGGTTGCCAGGCCTGGGTGGAGGGGTGAGGGGTGGCCTTGGGACTGCTACAGCGCACAGACCTAGGAGCTGGCTCTCTGAGGCAGCCAGTCTGCGACCTAGCACCGCTCAGCGCTACCGCTCGTGCTCTCTCCTTCCTATGCTGGCCCTCTCTCTTTCTCTCGCTCTCCTTCCCCTCCTTCCACTGTCTCTTTTTGCCTTCACGGCTTGGTATTATAAATGAGAATTCACTGCCAGTCACCCTTAGCAAAGCAAATATATGGCGTACATACTAAAATATGATTCTGAATTCCTTTTTATGGCCACTTTTGAGATGGCATTCAAACTCCCATTATTGTGTCCCTTTACATTAGTTACCTCCCTGTGGCAAGAAATTTTATTTACTCTTGTTTTGCATTTTAATACCTTTACAAACTGTTTATGAGACTTAGCCTTTCCCAAGTTTGAGTTTATATGGTTCATTGACTGTAGCTGATGATGGAGGAGAGGGGTGCTAAGATCTTGGGGTAGGGTGGGTGAGGTGACGTGGATCTGTGAATATTTTGCAGGAATGTCTACCTGGATATTGGTAAGTCATCCTGCTGCCCGAAACCCAGGAGTTCAGAGTCAGGGTTGGAGGCGCAGGGTCGGCTCTGACCAGCTGTGGGCCCTTGAAAGATTCAATCTCTCTGAGCCTTCCCTTCCTCACATTTAAAATGGACATAGGAATGAATAACTCCATGGCTCTGTGAGGCTAAAAAGAGTTACTAGAGGTGAATGTGCTTCATAGCACTCTCTTTAAAAAAAAAAAAATCATGTTGGGATGCCTGGGTGGTGCAATCCGTTAAGTGCCTTCAGCCGAGGTCGTGATCCCAGAGTCCTGGGATTGAGTACCTTGTTGGGCTCCCTGCTCGCCGGAAGCCTGCTTCTCCCTTTGCCTGCTGTTCCCCTTGCTTGTGCGCTCGCTCTCTCTCTCTCTCAAATAAATCAATAAAAATCCTTTAAAAAGGATCATGTTATGTGCATAACTTGTGGGGTTCCATGAGGAACTTTAAAAGTCATCACTTAAAGCCTTTAGCCCACTTAGAGACCATATAAGCAACAACATAAAAATAGGTGACATATACTTTGGATGGCTATTTCCGTGGCTTGCATTTTCAAATACACACTCATTTGGCTTTTGATGTCCCATAAAAAAGCCACTTAGAGGTTTTGCTCAGACAAGCGTCAGCAAGGTAAACAAAGCAAGGTGAGGGCTGCTCATGCTGCTGGGGGTCCGAATCCTGCGCTCCCTGCCAGGCAGAGAGAGCTCTGCGACCCAGAGCGCCTTTTTGGGGGTCTCCATAAACACCTTGTGTGCTTCCAAGGTCCAGGTGGCCCATCAGGGAAGTTTTACCTGCTTTGCAAACCTGGGGGTTGACAGCCATTTGAAGAGATTTTAAAGGAACAATTCCGTAGGTGCATGGCTGGCCCCATCACTTAAGTTAAAAAGCAAATAAAACCTGAAAGGGAAAGTGCCCCTTCTAAGCATTAATTTCCACAGACTGACCACAGAAATATGCCTTGGATAACATAAGCTGTGATCTACATGGGGGAAAAAAATTCTTTTTTTTTTTTTTTTTTTTTAAGAAAAAAAAGGTAGTGGCGATGTTAGCCCCGAATAGCTATTGATCTGTGGTGCCTCCCTGCACTTTGTATGACAGGCTGGTACATGAAATGGTGACCGAGGACAGAGACGGCAATCTTGCTTTCAATTTTCTAGATTGTATGCAGCTGCAAAGAGAGCTGGGAAGCCTGTGTTTTTCTTTGTGGAAGCATATTTGCACTCTCTCCTTTCCTGGGCTTTCCTGAGAATGCTAACTGTTTTTGAGGACTGGAGGCAAGTGCTGAGTTATAATCAAAATTCACTTACTGAGCAGAGAAAACCGTGTATTTCTCATGCTTCTATAGGTCACCTTCATTCTCAATCTTATTATGGCAATTACTCAGTATCCTGGGATTCCTTCAAGCAAGCTGATGCCTTTCCTTCTAAATGGAAAGCAGAAGCCTTCCTGGGAAGGCAGACACCCTGGTTAAAGCCATTACACCTCTTAAGCCCACCCTAATTAAAAGGGGGCATTTAGAGAAGCTGGACTGGAACCCCGGGGACCTCTGCTTCAAGCAAGGGGCAGTCCTCTCCGTGGAGTGCAAATGACACTCCATGTTTCCCCATGTCTGTCTTTCTGTCTCTGCCTGTACAGAGGGCTCCTTGCACAGATTAGGATTCCAGACAATGCCCCCCATTTCTCCTTCCCACTTCACGAAAGGTGAGTACCGAGAAGCCAGCATTCCTGGCTTGCTGCCCTCTGCCTCATTCACAGAGGTTCCAGAAATGTGGCTAACAGGCCACAGGCTGGCACTGGTGAGGGCTCCAGCTCCTGGTCCTGATTCAGCATTCCTTTCTCCCTCATGTTTTCTGCTTACTTCCAGATCAAGAAAGCCTTTCTTTCCTGGCTCCTCTCCCATCGGCACTAGCCACTTCTATAGTGCCCTGTCCTGGGCAGCTCTCCCTTCTCCCACCCCATCTCTAGGATGTGCTTCAAGGGGTGGGGGGCCAGTCCCCACACCCAGACCTTTCCAGGGAAGGGTCTGTAGCAGTAGCCAGAGCCCTTCGAGGGTCTGTCCTAGCACTGTACCGAGCAGACAGTGCCCGTGCTGAGGCCGGCGGGACTACTTCCTCCCCTTAACCACAAGACTTGATAAACAGGTTTCTGAAAGCCTAGCAAAAAGTGTTCTGGCAAACTTCTGAAGGCTCCTGCCAGTACCAAAGTCATTGCTAAGACACCCCCCCCCATTCCCCCCAGCAGCTAGAACAGAGGGTATCACTTGCCCACCTGTCCTGGAAGGCTACTCACACCTCCATCCAGCTGGTCCCAGTCCTTTGCTTCTTTCTTTCTTTCTTTCTTTCTTTCTTTCTTTCTTTCTTTCTTTCTTTCTTTCTTTTTCTTCCTTTCTTTCTTTCTTTCTTTCTTTTTCTTTTTGGAAGGCTTATTTGAGAGAGAGAGAGAGAGAGAGAGAGAGAGAGAGAGAGAGAGAGAAACACTGCACAAGTGCATGGGGAGGAGCTGAAGGGGAGGGAGAGGGAAGCGGGGAGACTCTCCAGCAGACTTTCCATTGGCTGCAGAGCCCATTGTTGGGCTCCATCCTACCACCTTGAGATCATGACCTGAGCCAAAACAAAGAGTCTGATGCCCAACCAACTGAACCACTCAGGTGCCCCTCCAGACCTCTTCTTTATTATACCCGTTAACCTTGGGCTTACAGACAGAAACACACATACACACGCAGGCACGCATGAAATGGGAAGGGCCTGTGGGACAACAATGGCTTTCCTTTCAGTGCCTGCCTGGCATTAAACCTAAAACCTGGGCGTTTTAGTACCATTACTTGAAGCATCCGCATGTCTTTCATTCTAGGACTAACCAGACCAGTGTGGATGAATGTGTGTTGAGTGACCGGTGGGGGGGCTCTGCATGGAGCAGGAGAAGGGCCACCAAAGGAGGGGCCAAACATCGCCTCTGCTGTTTGTGGGATCGTCTTTGGAAATCCCCTTCGGAAATCCCATTCTCACCCTGGGGCTTTCACTAAGGCTGCCTGACACAGCGCAGCAGGCAGCTGAATGAGAGCTAAAGACCTGAACATTGTTTTTAGAGATTTAGAGGTGGCCTTTGGAGTGTTCAGCCTGAATACCTGTTTTAAAGCTATTCAAGCCTTCTGACAAGATCATTTAATAGCTAGTGTGCGGGTTACTCGGCTCTTATTGACATATCCCACTTTGGAGGACCTCACTGCCCATCCTCTGGAAATGTCCCCGGCTTCCTTCTGCTGTCCCATCTGGAGTCTCTTGGCAGTTCCTTAGCACCTTGGAGGGGCCAGGAAAGGATAAGGAGAGGGGCTGAAACTGCTAGTGGTGGTGGTGGTCGCTCCCTGGGCTTTCCTCTGAAAGCTTCCCTGCGCAGCATCTTCCAGCCCTTGGGTTCCTGTGAATATTGCAGGATGCTCCACTCTGTGGGCACGGAGTCATTGTGCAGCTTTTCTGGCTAATAATGATTGCAAATGAGGCTCCCGAGTCCCATAACTAACAGCCCCGAGCCCCGGGCAGTCATTTGGCTAGCTGGGAGCTAGTGATGGAGTTTCAGGAAGGCTGAAGCTGGCGCTGAGGGGAGGTGAGCCGACTACCTCTGTACCCCATTTATCCAGCCGCCCCAAAGCAAATTTTGTGCAGCTCCCTTAATCACAGTCCCTCAAGGTGCAGAAACTGTGGCAGAAAGAAAACAGGTTCTGAAAGTGTTCTTTGAAATCCACAAAGAGGTCTGAGCTATCTGGACGACTTCCCCCGGGGAAGGCGGGAGTACTTTTCTGGCAATTAACAAGGGGGGGCAAGCAGGGGATAAAGTAACTGTCTATAAAGGGATTTTACCCATCACAAAGTCCTTCTGACCTCAATAGCTCTGTTCCTCACAGGTACAAGTTGACCTGTTCCAATGCGACACGTCACCTGGGAGGGGTTAATCTGGAGGATGGAGACCTGTCCTCCCATAGGGACCTGGGGCTCAGGAATGACAGGGAACATGTCAGAGCTGGGAGCTCACACCTTCTTATTGTATAGTCCAGGAAACTGAGGCCAGAGTGGGGAGTGATGTATATTTTTTTCCTAGGGCTGCAGTAACAAATTGGCATACTTCTGGGAGGCTTACAACAATCAAAGCATATGCCCTCATGGTTCAGGAGGCCAGAAGTTCAAAATCAAGGTGTCAGAAGGGCTGTGCTCCCTCGGAGACTCTCCAGGGAGGATCTGTTCTTTGCCTCATCCAGCTTCTGGTGGCTCCATGTGTCCCTTGGCTTGTGGTGATGCCACCCCATTCTCTGCCTCTGTGGTCCCATGGCCTCCTTCTTTCTGTTCTCTGTGCGTCCTCTCCTCTGCGTGGCTATCCTATGAGGTGACACGAGACTGCATTTGAGGCCTTCCTGGTCATTCCAAGATAAGCTTCTCCTCTCAAGATCCTTAATTTAATCCTACCTTTGGTCATATCATCTTCATTCATTTTCCCTATAAGGTAATATTCACAGGTTCTGGGCATCAGCTTGCGGGCCACCCGTCAACCCACAACAGAACTTTTCCAGAGTCAACCCATTGAGTGACAGAAATGGCACCACGAGTTAGGTCTCCTACTGCCTAACCTATATCTCCTCCTACACTGTCCTGGGCTGCCTTCAAATTAGCCCAAACAAAATATCCCTTGTTTGGGTGCTTGCTGTCAGCAGAAAATTGCAAGGGACCCCCTTCCTGTGCCCCGTCCTCCCTGGGCCGGCAGTGTGACCTTGGGGCTGGTACCACATACCCTACCATCCCCCCTTCACCAAACCCACATTTCCACAGCAAATTGAAGTCTCTGTATCATTCCCCATCATTCCGTGACCCCCCCCCCGCCATAAATCTCCTTCCCTTTTTTTTGAATTCTTTAAAAATAATACAATTAACAGGAATGTGTGCACATTGTATTTTTTAAAATCAAAGGAGAAGGAGATACATAGTTAAAAGTATATTCCTTTAAATCCAGCGGACCCATATGGGGAGAAGCAGTGGGCATAGGGGGAAAAAAACAAAAACAAAAACATGGGCTTTGGGGCAGCCAGACCTAAATTCAAGTCCAAACTGTGCCACGTGTAGATGAGTGTGACTTTGGACAAATGATTTAGCCTCCCAGAGGCTCCATGCGCTCATCTTCAAAGAGAGAAAATAAGTCCCACCTGCCACGGCTGCACGAGGCTGCAATGAGCTCAGGTGCAGAGAGTGCCGCGCGGAGAGTCAGTAAACAGCTGCGGGTCTTGTCAACATGGTCATTACAGGGAAGCAGCAACTTGGAAGCTGTTGGCAACTCCCTGCAGCCCACCTGGCTGTCTTCCTCTGCCCTCCCCCCCTCTGCAAGCCACCGCTCTATGTTTCTTGATATTGGTGAAATGCCCTTGGCCTTGAAGAGAACCATTTCTTGCCTTATGTAAAAGTCAGATTTGTCCCTACTGCGTAGCTTCAGACAGAACCTTTGAAATAGAGCCCTCCTTGGGTTCTGAGCCCATTCGTCCCACGGGAGAGGGGCTGGGTCTCGGGAGGACACAGGTGCCTGCTGCAGGACAGGGGCTGGAGAGCTGCTGGGTCCCCTGTCATTCACAGAGCCAGGGGCCATGCAGAGAAGTCCCCATTTCCACCCATCCTGAAACTTGCCCCTCATGACTTATGCATGACTTCATTAGCAGCAGCCGAGTAAGCACAGGGCTAAGTGGCTCTGTGAGGGGCATCTCGGCCGGAGGGTGTGGACGGCTGAGCAACACTGCAGAGAGATTCAGCGGGGCGGGGAGATGGAAGGTGGGCAGAAACCGTGCGCGCCCTGGGAGACGGGATATTTTCTCTTTGCACTTCAGTTCATCTTGCCTTGAGAAGCAGCTTCCCTCTGAGCAGGGCAAGGATGAAGAGGGAACGGTCCTCCATCCAGGTTGCAGTCTCTGCAATCAAAGGAGGGTAAGAGAGACTCTCTGACCTCTCTGAGCCAAGAAAGAATTCCTGGATCCCACTGTCATCGGAAGTTTTTAAAAGTAGTGAGCTAGGTCATAGACCCAGGTCCCCCCACTCCAGCCTCAGTTTCCACCCACGCACACACACACACACACACACTCACACAGTGAGTAGTGAGTCTGAGGCTGCCAACCTCTTCGGACACTGCGTGGCCTCCGAAGAGCAGAGCAAGAGGGCAGGACACAAAGGCCAGTGGACGGGGAACCCGGAACCCCCACAAGGTGGAAGAAAGAATAAGACAGAGGTGAACACAACCCTTCTCCCCTGTCCAATCTGTGACTGGCCGCTCCAGTCTCAGGAGAGAGGTAAAGGGAGAAAGCAGAGTTGGGAAAGAAGAAAGTGCTATTCTAGTTGAGGCTTTAAACTCCAGGATTTCGAGTTAGATGGAGCTAGGGTTGAGTCCAATGTGGCTGCTTTCCTTGAGTGATCTCTCTGACCTCCTTGAGCCTGCATTTCCTCACCTGTAAAATGACTGCTTTGAGGACAAAGACATGTGATGAACACTAGCAGAGCAGAGCCCGTGGCATATAATAAATATCCCCCAAGGGGAGCTACCATTACTATGAAGCTGGGTCCCATACTGCTATTACCTGGAGCACGGGAACTGACCGAGCTTCTGCTGCCCAGCTTGCATAGGGGACCAAACTTCTACTCCAACTGGACAGAGGGAAGGGTCAGCAGTTAGATGACCTGTTTTGGGTGACTAAGATTTCGAAGCAGAGTGCGTTCAAGGTTAAGAGAGCTAGAGCAACGCTGAAGTTCCAGGACCTGGTCTGAAAAACAAGGACCAAAGGAATGAAGTGACATGCCCAAGGTCACAGCTGATGAGGGTCACAGTCTGCTGATCTGTGACACCGCACTGCTTGGGGGTGAGGACGCTGGTTAAGGACACCGCCTCTCTAATATGACTCCGTGGCAATGCTGGACGTCTTCCCCGGGGTCCTTGTCCTCAGCAATGTGACAAAATGGAAACTAGCTAGGCCGGGGTGGGGTATTATAAAGTAAATATTCCTTAGGTCTCTCGTACTGGTACAAATACACAGCGAGTACAGGGATGAGGCTCTAAATAAAGTCACCAAAGCCATGAAGCCATAACCCCAGACTTTCAAATAGCAGATGGATCAAGTTCTACTACAAAAAGCTACATTTTCATCTTACCCATGGGCCCCAGATGAAAACACGCTCAGAAAACAGATCTGAGACCGGCCTAATGTTTTTAGCCATGGAACAAGGTCCTTGAGGGTCATTTAGAATTGTGGTCTAAGTGGAAATGTCAGTTTTACTTGCAAGATGCTGTATCACTTAATAATTTCTCTGTCCTTTAATGTATTTTTAATCAGGAATTTGTGATTAGGAGGGAACTCTGAGCTGCAAGGCTGCCTCCCCCCGAGGCCCTGGGAACTCCAACAGGGAGAGAGTGGCCTGTGGAAGGGGCAAGGTTGGGCTCCCGAGGATGAGACTGGAGAGTGTCCTCTATGGGGGAGAAAGGCCACTGCAGACCACATTTGCAGAGGGAAGGTGGGGTTCTTTTGGCCTCAGGAAGGCCCACAGAGAGAGAACCATACAGAGATCAACAACAGATTTGGGAAAACGGGCCAGCAAGTCTAACTAACTAACCAACTATCCCGCTTTGCTGCAAGACATCAAGGCCCCTCAGATCGAACTCCTACAACCTCGCCAAAAAGGTGCCAGGAAGCCCGACACAAGTAACCACCCAGAACCCTGGGATTCCTTTCTATAAATCAGGGGTATAAGATGACTTATACTAAGCTAAGCCGGTTATGCGTCCAGAAACCTTTAGACCATCATTTTCTGCTGTCTCAGGTATGCACACAATCACAACAATAATGACATTAAAGCCCCCAAAACAGCTACCATTCACTGAAGGCAGGCTGTGTCCAGGACCTGTGTTAAGTGCCATGCATTTAATCCTCACTAGGAAGGGCTGCATTGTTACCATTCTCCATTAATCAGAACACCAAAGTGGAAAAAGGCGGAAGAGCTTGTTCATGGTGGCAGAGCCTTCTTAAATTAAAATCCTGTGTTCTTAAGCACTTCGTGCTAAGTCATCCGTTAGTGTTCTCTTTTCACAACAAACAACGGAGCCCACTTGCTTGGCCAAAAGACTAGTATTGAGTATGTTATATTTCATTTAAAAGCATTGCAGTGGGATCCTGTCTCAACTCACTCCTGTGTATAGACATCAGATCCACACATAACTGCTCCAGCTCCTGGTGGACCATCCCCGGAGGCATTCTCTAGGCTTTTCTATGCTGCCTGGTAGAACCAAGCCCCTGTGGCCTACAGCAGTGACTTGACTCCCTTCCTCCTGCTTCCTAGAATGGCCTTCCAAATAAACTCCTGCATCCAAGTCCTTATCTCGGGCTCTATTTTTGGAGAACCCAAGTGAAGACTATGTATGTGTGTGTGCTTTTTTTATTATTGTTAGCTAAGTTTACTGAGCACTTACAAACTGCCAACTGCTATGCTAAGTGATTTACTGGAATTGGCTTTTTTACCATACTCAGAATGATGGCATCAGTCTATCCCCAATTTGCACAGGAGGAGGCTAAGGTACAGAGAGACTAAGCAACTCGTCCAAGCCATAGAGTGTAGCTGGTGCCTTTAACCTCTGTCTTAAACTATCTCTCCCTCTTGATAGCACAATTGCTTGTCCTGAAGTTTCCACAGAGAGCATAGCCCTCCAAATTCAGGCTCAATAAAATACGATTTGCATAAAATACTTCAGGGAGGGGCGCCTGGGTGGCTCAGTTGGTTAAGCGACTGCCTTCGGCTCAGGTCATGATCCCGGAGACCTGGGATCAAGTCCCATATCGGGCTCCCTGCTCGGTGGGAAGCCTGCTTCTCCCTCTCTCACTCCCCTTGCTTATGTTCCCTCTCTGGCTGTGTTTCTCTCTGTCAAATAAATAAAATCTTAAAAAAAAAATACTTCAGGGAAAAGTTTGCAACAACTTTATCGAAATGCCCAACAAATTATTCTGCATAAAAGAAATTTGTCCTCCATGACTTTTTTTTTAGTGGGTGTACAGCAAAGCAAATAGGCAGCAAAATGAAAAGGCCACCTCCTAGAAGGGAGAAAATATTTGCAAATCATACATTGGACAAGGAGTTAATACCCAAAATGTATAAAGAATGCAACTCAACAACAAAAATAACAAAAAAAAATTAAAAAGTGGGCAGAGAATCTAGGGGTGCCTGGGTGGCTCAGTCATTAAGCATCTGCCTTTGGCTCAGGTCAAGTTCCTGGAGTCCCGGGATTGAGTCCCACATCGGGCTCCCTGCTCAGTGGGAAGCCTGCTTCTCCCTCTCTTACTCTCCCTGCTTGTGTTTCCCCTCTTGCTGTGTTTCTCTCTGCCAAATAAAGTCTCAAAAAAAAAAAAAAAAAGAGCAGAGGATCTAAATAGACATTTTTCCAAAGAAGACATAGAGATGGGCAACAGGCTCATGAATAAATGTTCAACATCACTCATTACCAGGGAAATGCAAACCAAAACCACAGTGAGCTATCACCTCACACCTGTTAGAATAGCTATTACCAAAACAACAAGTAGTAGCAAGCGTCCGGCGAGGCTGAGGAGACAAAGGAACCCTTGTGCACTATTGGTGGAAATGTAAATTGGTGCGGCCACTATGGAAAACAGTGTGGACGTTTCTCAAGAAAATTAAAGTAGATGTACTGCCAGATCCAGCTATTACATTCCCAGGTATTTATCCAAAGAAAATGAAAACACTAATTCAAAAAGATATATGGATCGCTATGTTCATTGCAGCATTATTTACGGTAGCCGAGATAAGGAAACAACCTAAGTATCCATCAGTGGACAAGAAAATAAAGAAAATACGATATCTATCTATACCTCTCCATCTCTCTATATCTCTCTATCTATATATATCTATACACATCACACAATGAACTACTATTCAGTCATAAAAAAGAAGGAAATCTTATCATTTGCGAAAACATGCATGGACCTGAGGGCATTATGCTAAATGAAATAAATCAGACAAAGACAGATACTGCAGGAGCTGACTTACACATGGAATCTTAAAAAAAAAAAAAATGAAACAAACAAAAAAACCTCATAGATACAAAGAACAGACTGGTGGTTACCACAAGGAAAGGGGTTTGGGGGTGGGTGAAAAGGGGAAAGGGGTCAGTTGTATGGTAACAGATGCACGCACCTCCACTTGAGGTGATCACTCTACAGTGTATACAAAAACCGAATTACTATGTTGCACACCCGAATGTCATGTTATATACAGGTTTACCTCAACTGTAAGTAAAATAGATAATGGTTACATGTTTTAGCAGGCAGACAGATGTCTGAAACTAGCACTGACCCCCAAATCTGGGGCACGGATTATCTTGCCCATACCTCACTTGCTTCTCAATGACAATGGGCGTGGGCTGACCACATGGCAGATGCAAATTGCTCTCTAAACATGAGGATAGAATCCAATGGGCCAATTTTCCTTCGAGGAAAAAAAAAGAAGGAAAGGAAAATTTTTTTATACAAAAGTGCAAATGTCCTTCAAGAGAACGTCCCTCTTACCATGTTACACCCGTTCTCTAAGACGAACCGCAGGCCTTTGAAATTTCCTGTGTCAGTGGCAGCCATATTTATTACCTTTTTTTTTCCAGAACCAAATAGAAAGGAAACTTTAATGACCATCTGCTATCTAATCGGAACTCAGCCTCCACCTTGATTTCTGGTAAACCTTTCCCTGAATTCCTAGCAAACACCGTCCCTTTCCAAAACTGCTGCGAGCCAAACTGAGGGAGAGAGGCATCAGTCTGAGAGGTGAGCTTATCAGAGAAAAATGGAACAATGTTTGATGTTTGTGAGCTTTGCTTCCAGGGTGCAAGCTGGAGAAAGGCAAAGGAACGTTTGCACTGACTTTGGAGAGCAGGAGGAAAACACTCAGCCAGGCACTGCCAAGGGGAAATCATGGAGCAAAAGCCAGCAGCCTGACATCCGGGGAGAGGCCCGGGGGGCTGCCCTGGGCTCGTGGGTGACCCCGATGTGGAAGGAATGGCAGGGCGTCAGGAGGAAAGTGTCCCTGCCATGAGTGAAGTGCCATGGCACCTGGTCCCCCATGACCCCTGCCCGTCCCCGCGCCCCTCCGGGGGATGGGATGGAGGACAGTGGGGTGAGTGCTGGTACCTTAGGCACCCTGCCGCCAGCCATGCCCGGCCTGGCCTCCCTGTAAGCAGGCGGGCTGATGAACACAGTAGCAACCAGCCTCATCGAAGCCAAAGTGATACATCTGTTTATGGTAATTAAATAAATGCCAGTTGGACCCTTCTCGGCGTGCTTACTGAAGCAAGTGCCAGATACGCGAGGCTCTCCAAGAATCGGAGAGAATCTAGAGGCGGGAAGGCGAGCTCCCAGGCACCTCCACCCACTTCTTGAAAATACTTGGCTGAGGAGCTCAGAACCAGGAGGCTGAGCTCTTCTCTGCAGTCTGGCTCAGCTCGGGCCGGGTCTTGAGCAAGTCATTTAACCCTGGCTTCTCCATCTGTCAGGTGAGAAGGTGACACTTGCTCTGTGCCTCCCTCCAAGGTGACCTTGGTGCACAGCGATGGGCCTTTATCGTTGACCCTATCTCCAGGCTGCCTCTTTCCTAGAAAGGTTTGAGGCAACTTAGACCACACGGTATAGTGACAAGAGAAGTCGAATGGTGAATGCAAGTGGGTTTACTGTAGGAACCTAGCCTGTTTATAGTGCAGGACAGCAATTTGCTAGTTAAGTGAAATCCCATGGATGAATTTTAAACATCTCTCAATGTACTGGAAAGATCATGGCCTCTGACTCAGACACGGCTTCAGATTTAGTTCCCAGGTTCCTGTGTGACCCTTGGCAAGTGCCTTAACCCCTCGGAACTTCGTTTTCCTCATCTATAGGAAGGCATGCAGTGTGACGCGGATAGAGAACTAAATGCGGCAAATACACGGAAAAGCATCCAGACCAGCGCCACACACATAGTAACGTCCTCATAAACACTGTCTTCTTTTTCCTGCTTGCTTTCTTTCCTTCCTTCCTCTCCCTTCCTTTGCGCCTGTCTTTCTCCTTCCTTGTTTTTTCTTTTCATTTATCTTTCCTTGTTAAATAAGAAAGTCTCCAGGAAATGCTTCTGTATAATTTGATTAGTGGGTTAAAAGGACTCTGTGGGGATGAGACAGACTTTGGGATTATGGAAGGAAGAAATCCTTGTCGTGCAGGGAAGGGAAACTTTAAAGATGGGGAATGATGCAATTAACTTCTCCAAAGTCACCAGGTAAATCTTTAAATGTTCTGCATCTTACTTTTGTTCTCTGGATGAGGAATTGGTAAGAGGTCCCCTCGTACACCTTAGCTCTCTTAAAGGGATCTAGAGAAGAAGGAACACTGGGAGAGTGCATTCCACAGGACGCCTGGAATACCAGGGATGGAGCAGGCTGCTGTTATGGAGAGCCAGGGCACACACAACCCCAGACACACGGTGGCCGAATAGTCCAGGGGGTGCTAGAAGCCTCCACGCCCCCTGCCTGGAGCAGGTGGTGGGATCACAGATGCCTGCACAATTTCCACTAAGCAATTAGAAAATAGAGGTGACAAATGCAATTCTTTCTGACTCTCTGAGGTCACCTGGGCACGTCCAGGCAGGCAGGCTGAGGTGTCTGCAAAGAGACAGCCACCCAAGAATTCCTGGCAGCTGTCTGGCATGGGGGGCGTGAGGCAGCAGGAGGGAGCCCATGCTACCTGCTCTGTGCAACCCTCCCTGCCAAGCTCTTTCCCCAGGGAGGACCAGATCTATCTCACAGACCCGACACTGATTTTAATGGTAGCCCTCAGACTTGTTCACTCTATGCAGTCATCTGCATATTTGTGTCCCTATCAGACTGTGAGCGCCCCAAGGGCTTCATGTCCTCACCTGAGCATAAATGAATGGCACATAATAAGTGCTTAGTAAATGTAGGTCTAATTAATAAACAGAAGGCTCAGGATTGTAAGAACAAGGAAGCCAGAGAACGGAGCCCTTGTCCTGAAGCCTGCTCTAAGCTATGAACCCAGCATGAAGAGGGTCCTCGGTTATACAGCCAGAGCTAGACAAACAGTGAGACTTGGTCCCAGCCGCCACCAGATCCTTCCTGCCTGGGTTTCTGAGCCTGGACTGGATCAGCGCTCATGGCTGAGGTCAATGACACAGGAGAATGGAGTGGGATGCTAAGCGATGGACTCTGGAACCACACTGCTTGAGTTCAACTACTGTCTCTGCAGCTACTGGTCCTGTGACTTTGGACTTGTAACTTAGCTTCTCTTATGCCTCAGTTTTCCCGCCTGTAACATGGGAATGATAATAGTACCTGCATCCCAGGGGGGCTATAAAGACTAAATGAGTTGATATGGTAAAGAGCTTGGCACCAACTGAACACCATACATGTGTTAGCCCCTAGCATTGCTGCTGGTGGTGGTTCGAAAATTACCAGGTGCAAGGGGGCAGGGAGCACACAGTCTGTCCCTAGGTCCTGACAGTGATGCAGGGAATGGAGAGAGGAAGCTAGTGGGCTCTGGCTTCCACCCATATTACAGCTGCTCTGACTTCAACTGGTTAGGAATTGACCATCTGAAGATTACTTCTCTACATGCTGTTGGCGAATGTTTTAAGTTCCACTTTTGGAGAGCTGGGGGCAGTCGCGATCCCATTGGTGCTGCAGGCTGACTTTGAAAAGAACACAAGTTTGAGATTTGTTTGCTGGTGTATTCAAGTGAATCAGGGGGCTTTGTGGTTTAGGGGATGGGGGATCAAGCTTACTGTCCTTATATGCTATCTTGTGGGCTCTCAGACATAAAGGGGACAAAAACCCTTTCAACTGTTAAAGGAAAGTTCTTGTTTGTTTTTAAGCATATACTTATATAAAGCACTTACTATGTGCCTGGCACACTATTCTAATTATAAATATTAATTCAACCTTCAAAGTAACCCTGTGAAATAGAGCTCTCTTTAGGTGAGGAATGAGGCACAGAGAGGGTAAGCAATGTGCTCAGAGCCACACAGCAGTGAGAGATAGAGCCACGCTCATAAACTCAGGAGTCCGGTCCCAGAGCTGCTCCTATGTCTCCTGCCAAGCCACTTCTCCGGGAGTCCTAAGTTTGGGGAAATGCACAAAAGGGAAGCTTTTCGGGGTGAAGTGAGCTGCGCACTAGTCCAATCTCTCACTCAGAGGAACCCTGTTTTCCCTGCTGGAAGGAAAGAGAAATCCCATAGACTCCATCAGATTCGCTCATTCCCACTGACTCTGGGGCCCAGCTTCGGAAGGAAGGTTTTGTGCACCACAGACACTGAGCTGAGAACTCAAGGACACAAGGCCACTATCTAGGGGACACAGGCCCTGTAACCTGAAACCCCTCTGCTCCCTCTCCCCCCTCTATCTTCTTAGTCCCCATGGGAGAAGGTAGTGCTGGGAGCCTGGGGGACTTGCTCCCTCTTCTCCAAGCAGAGGGAAGGAGCCCCAGGGAGCCTGTGGATGTCAGTAAACAGGGCTGTGTGATTGTGGGCCTTCACAACTGGACAGCCTTTTCTTTCCCCTGATAGAGATAAATGTTGATAACTCAATGATGATGAAAACATTGTAAGTGCCAAGCACAGCATGTTTGGTTACAAAAGTAAGGAATAATTGCTTCAGCCTTGCTGCTAAGAAAACCAGTTGTTGAGTCCAGGATAATTCTTGTAAGAAATTGGCATTCGGGGATTAATTGTTTAGAATGTAATGACTCCTACAACCCAAACTAATGGGAACAGAAGGCAGTTTCCAATTTGAATTTCAGGAATGAAATAGGCTTTGCCAGGCTGGCTGGTGCAGAAAAAAAGAGAATGGAAGGCTCCCCCCCTTTTTTTTAAACCTTAGTTCTGATTGGGCAAAAAATAAGAAAGCATTTTGCAAGAACAGCTTCTAAGAAGACTAGCCAGAAGTCTGTGCAGACGCCTCAGGAAAACTAGACTGATTATTAAAAACCTGGCTGAGTTCTTCCTAAGGGCCCCCAGCAGGTGTGTGGGCAGAAAAGCAGGGGTGAGTCGTGCCTGCTGTGGAAGGGCGAGCGGGCACTGGTCATGGAGTCAGACTCATCCCTGGCACTCCCACTCTGCCCTTCAGCGGGTCACCTGTCCTCTCTGAATTGATCCCCCTGTGAGGGAGAAGAGAAGATGACTAGCCCACTCATTCATGTATCTATTTATCGGGCTCTGACTATGAAGATATATGTATTTATGGGGGGGCTGTTATGGGAAGCAGCCCTATAATGGAGACATTAAAAGGACCCTCACAAGACCTACTTAACGAGTACTTCATGGGTCAGGCCCAAAATTCTTCCCCAGTTTCCCAGTTCTTGCCTGGTTTCCGCCCATCTCCATCCCTGCCTTCTAGCTGATGTTGATAAAGGAGATGCTGAACAGTATTCCCCTGAATTCTTTCCACTGGAATGCCACCCCAGGCGAGGACTCCCCAGACTGCCTGCCAGACTTGAGGTCAGAGAAGGTTCTGAGGGATGATTTAGACGTGATGTTCTTAGGATAAAGGCAAAGTCATCGGAAAGTCACAAGTGTTGGCCAAGGATGCAAGGAACTGGAGAACTCATTTGCTCTCTGTGGGAGTATGAAATGGGGCAGCTCCTTTAAAAAATAGGGGGAGGGGCGCCTGGGCGACTCAGTCCTGAAGCTTCTGCCTTTGGCTCAGGTCATGATCCCAGGGTCATGGGATCGAGCCCCACACCAGGCTCCCTGCTCAGTAGCAAGCCTGCTTCTCTCTCTCCCACTCCCTGCTTGTTTCCTCTCTCACTGTCTCTCTGTCAAGTAAATACATAATCTTAAAAAAATAAATAAAAAACAAGAGGTGCCTGGATGAGGTTTCCTCAAAACATTT
Organism: Spilogale gracilis; assembly: GCA_004023965.1. Taxonomy (NCBI): domain Eukaryota; kingdom Metazoa; phylum Chordata; class Mammalia; order Carnivora; family Mephitidae; genus Spilogale; species Spilogale gracilis. The sequence goes on from PITA01008376.1 coordinate 83,079, forward strand.
AACATAGAATTACCATGTGACTCCGCAATTCCACTTTGGAATATAAACTACAAAGAATTGGAAACGGGCTTGAACAGGTATTTGTACACCAATGTTCAAAGCAGTGTTCTTTGTGAGAGCCGAAAGGTAGAAACCACCCAAGAATCCATCAGTAGATGAATGGAGAAGCAAACTACAGTCTACACATACAACAGAATATTTCTCAGCTATTAAAAGGAGTAAAATTCTGACACACATCTATAACATGAACCTTGAAAATATAATGCTAAGTGAAATAATATTGATTATATTGATAATATTATAGGATTCCACTTACACAAAATATCTCAAATAGGTAAGTTAAGGATGTAAGGGTTGATCTGGCTGCGACATCTGTCACCCCATTGATCGCCAGGGTTGATTCGGCTGATCTGGCTGGCTAGGCGGGTGTCCCCTTCCTCCCTCACCACTCCATGTGCGTCCCTCCCCAAGCTGCACTCTGTCAAAGAGGATGACCTTCCCCGCTAGAGGAGAGGACCGTTCTTCGGTCAAGGGTATACAAGTAGCTGCGCTCCCCTGCTAGAACCTCCAAACACGCTCTCAAATAAGCAAGTTAATAGAGACAAAGGTAGATTCAAAGTTACCAGGGGCTGAGGGGAAGGGGAAGTAGAGAATTATGCTTGCTTAATGGGCACAGCTTCTGTTTGGGGTAATAAAAAAAAGTTCTGGAAATAGATAGTGGTGGTGGTCACACAACATTATGAATATGATTAATGCCATGGAATTATACAGTTAAAAAGAGTAACAATGGGGAAAAACGGTGGGGAAAAGGGCGGACAGAGCTGGGCACAGTAGGGCCCTTGCTTGCCCGGGGGGCGGGGGGGGGTTTCCCTCCCAGCCTCTCCCCCCCGCCCACCCCTCCAGGCACTTGAGGCTGCTTCAGCCTTAGCGCTCACCGTGTTCCCTGCCACCTGTGAGCCTTGGGATGCTCCTCCCCCCACCCAGAGCAAGCCTTTCCAGACCACTCAGGGTGGGCGGGTTCCTTGGTTTTGTACCCTCAGAGACCCGTGCTCCTTCTTCAAAGTATGAGCTCCAGGGGTGGAATATTTGAATGATGTCTGGTGCCCCCATGAGACATCAGTGTTCTGATCATAGGGACAGCGTCTGTGGAATCTCCCCATTGTAGTGCTCCCGCCCATGGTAGGCCCTCAGTAAACAAACATATTCTGGATAAAGAAACACATGAATGAGGGGCGCCTGGGTGGCTCAGTTCGTTAAGTGACTGTCTTTGGCTCAGGTCATGATCCTGGAGAACCAGGATCGAGTTCCACATCAGGCTCCTTGCTCGGTGGGAAGCCTGCTTCTCCCTCTCTCACTCCCCCTGCTTGTGTTCCCTCTCTCACTGTGTTTCTCTCTGTCAAATAAATAAAATCTTTAAAAAAAAAAAGAAAGAAACACATGAACAAAAGAGCTACTCCGTCCTTTTCCCCATCTCCCCTCCATCATCTCTACCCCATTATTCATTAGTCATAGCACTTGACATCTGTTGAAATAATGCGAAGTATTTATTTCTTTACGTAACTATGGTGCTCTTGCCTTTTCATGAGAATGCAGACCCCTCGAGAACAGGGCCTTTTTCTGCCTTGGCCCCCCGCAGTTCCCCCGATACCCAACAATGCCTGGCATGTTGCTGGGCTTAGTAGGCATCTACTGAATCAATGAAAAAGCAGGTCTTCATTAATTTCCACTTGGATTATCTTCTACGCAATTTCCTTTTCTCTGTAAGCACGCCAGTGTCAGTGTGTTCTTGTCCCACTTCTGCTCTAAGTCCCCACTGCTCCCCCAGGGCCCAGGGGTAAGGCCCATGCTCCCAGTAGAGCACACAGCGGTCTCTCCCTG
>PITA01008377.1:0-84851 GCA_004023965.1 Spilogale gracilis
TAACGTTTTGAAGAATGTTGGTGGAATTTTGATCAGAATGGCATTGAAAGTGTAGATTGCTCTGGGCAGTATAGACATTTTGACAATGTTTATTCTTCTGATCCATGAGCATGGAATGCTCTTCCATCTTTTTGTGTCTTCTTCAATTTCTTTCATGAGTGTTCTGTAGTTCCTCGAGTACAGATCCTTGACTTCTTTGTTTAGGTTTATTCCTAAGTATCTTACAATCTAGACACTTTAAAAGATTTTGTTTGTTTTGATGACAAAGTCATAGTCCTCTAATTTTATGCCTCTTATTTTATGATTCTCTTTAGTCTTGCATAACACTAAATTTCCTCATTTTTTTCTACATTTTCCCTTCACTGACTAGTTGCCAAAGGACATACCTTTCTTTTTCGTTTGCTTTGTTTCGGTGTCCCTTACATTGGTGCTTTATTTATGACTCTGGAATCACTTGCTCTTGAAATGCCTTCTTGTAGCCTGTGCTCTGATCTGCCCAAACACTTCCAGTATTTTCAGATTTGGGTGGCTGTTTTAACCTATACAGAGGCCTCTTTGCCAGCCAACCTCATCTGCTCATCTGTCTTCCCTGTAGGCTTTTTGTTTTGATTTTGTTTTGTTTTGAGTTAAGTCTGTCTTTGATCACCACAAAGCATTGAGGTTAACTGGAGATGAGGCAGACATATGAGGGATCACATATTAAGATTTAGCAATTATATCGTTTTACACATTTTGTAGGTTTTGTGTTCTCTGTCTTTAAATTCTGATTTTTTCCCATAAAATGTATGTCTCAGTTTTTCTTTTTTTTTTTCCTCAAAAGAGTTGGGAGGATATTTTTGGAGATACTGAGTTTGTTCCTGCTATTGTCCTCAGCTATCCAAAAGTCTGACCTCTTATACTGATTTTGTTTATTTTTTAATATCTCAAGTGGCCTTCCCTTTTCTTTATTATTAGAATATATGCCTTATGTCTTTATTATATCCATAATGCTTTTCAGCTTATTCCTTAATACACTTATTGCCGATACTTTATTATTTTTGAGTATCATCCAATTATATTCCTATATTTTAAAGGTTGCTTAATATTTAAATCTTTCTTCTAAAGTTTTGCTAGTTTTCTTTTCACAAATTTCTGATTATTATTTTCCTTTTTTGTTGTTGTTGTTTAGAAAGAATTTCCTCTCCCTTGACATTCTGCGCCTACATGAAACATCATCATTAGAATAATCTGACCTATCACTGTCCTCTCAATTACTTTTCCAGAGAGGAAGAGAGTGTCTTATTAAAAACAAGCAAATATTTTTAAAGATTTTATTTATTTATTTGACACAGAGAGAGATCACAAGTAGGCAGGGAGGCAGGCAGAAAGAGCGGAGAAAACAGGCTCCCCACCCAGCAAAAAGCTGGATGCGGGCCTCGATCCCAGGACCCTGGGATCATGACCTGAGCCGAAGGCAGAGGCTTTAATCCACTGAGCAACCCACACACCCAAAAACAAGCAAATTTTGTATAAGGAACTGAAGTTGTCATGGCCCTGTTTCTTTCCTCTCTTTTCCTTCAAATCTGATGTATTACAAAGATGAAGCATGTAAGTAAAACTTTCTTAAAGAAAACATTAGAAGTTGTTTCCAGATCAAAAAGTGAAGCCCAACAGTATCTGACAGAATAGGGCAAAATCTACAATAACAGACTTGTATGAGCACACCAGAGGAAGCCAGAACTGACGGCATTACTAAGAGGAGACTTGCAGAGCTACTAATAGAAAACCCCCTGGAATAGCAATACAGGAAACATATTTTGAATATCTAAACCGACAAAAGTGGAGGGACGGGTAAGGTCAGTATAAAGTAGTCAAAGTATTTTTAGGTGACATTTCAGGGTGTTATGGTTATTGTAGGCAACATGTCTGACAAATTTATACTTCTCTAGGAGAAGCAAAAGATTTAAAGCATTAAAAGGATCCTAAACAGATCTATAATGAAACACTAGGCCTGGTTCTGATGTTGCTCAACAGAGAAAATAATTTCTTGATGGGCTCATCCAATTCAGGGATGTGAAAAAGGGTAAGATTTTAGGGGCGCCTGGGTGGCTCAGTTGGTTAAGCAACTGCCTTCGGCTCAGGTCATGATCCCGGAGACCAGGGATTGAGCCCTACATCGGGCTACCTGCTCAGTGGGAAGTCTGCTTCTCCCTTTCTTACTCCCCCTGCTTATGATCCCTCTCTAACTGTGTTTCTCACTGTCAAATAAATAAAAATCTTAAAAAAAATGATTTTAGATGCTTTTGAAAAATCTGGTATGTATTGGTTTTATTTCACTGACCATGGAAAACTTATATGAAAAAAATAGATGCCAAGATTAAATGAATATACACAAAAATGTATATACATATATATGCACACATATATATAGAAGACATGGCAGAGATAGTGCTTCTTTCCACACTAGGAGGAACTCAAAGCTCAGAAACATAAACAACAATTTCTATTCAAAATCTGCTGAGGGTTATTTTCCAATTGAAGTAAATATGGGTTATGAATAGGAAAGACAGGTATCTCAGTTAACATTTTGACAAAGGGAAACAATTACCCCAATTCCCACTTTCTGAGAGAGAAAGCATTATGTTTTGGTTACATTTTAGTACTCTAAAATTTTTGTGGGAGATGGTCTTTTCAACCAAATAAGTTTAAATTCATAGGTGATAGATTCTAAAATATTGGCATACATTAACTATATAGAACCCAATGGGGTTGATACTTGGAAGGATTTTTTTTAACCTAATTACTTTTAATCTAATATCCTTAAGTTGCTGTCATAGTTTCTTAATTTTCTGACATAAGTTTTAGGAACCAAATTCTAGGTTATAGAACCATAATTCTGCTTGTGTCTACATTTCTAGGGTCAGTGGATGAGCTTATTTTAAAAATTCATGGGGTACCAGCCAGTGTTATGATGATACCATGTATCCTTTTATTTTCAATATGCAAGTTTGGATTTGCAATACCAGATAGTTGGATAAATAATGCCAGCAGTGCTAAAGGAATATGTAGAATGGAGCTTAGCTTGACTCTACCAGGCACCTTAATTGGATACACGGGGACAGAAACTCCAGAGTACAAACTGGAAGAAGGAAGAAATTGTGGGTGTTCCTTTATTGGATTTCCACACCTTAGAATTACAAGGTGAAAGGAATGTAACTTTAACTCTCTTGAATGTGATGCATTTATAAGATTTGGCATTAATATTTTGGAGTTAATCAGCATTTTAGAATTTGATAAGAGGATGCAGTTATAAATTTAAGGTATCTCTAATTTTTGTTATTTTTTTAAATTTAAATGTAATCAGTTGATGTCAATGCAGAACTTTTGATAACATATATGGGACAATGTGGCTGGACAAATTTGAATTGGAAAATAGAACAGAAAGTGGGGTTTCAGCCTTAGATACAGAGAGACCCTGAGACTTCTTTGATTTATCTGCTCTTATATTCTAGAATCTTCTGGAAGTTAAGTTGCAAATCCTCACCAATGTAAAGTTGGAGTGGCTGGTATTGGAGTAGAGAACTCAAGGAATGCAGGAGAATTATCCTAAGAAAAATCACTACTGATCTCCTTGCCTCACAGATAGTCACATTCTGGGTTGATCAGAGGCCCCATGGGGGAATGGCTTAAGAGGACAGATTGGAGAATTCTAGAATCCAAGATTTGAGAACCTGCTTTCATATAACATCTTATTTCTTCAAACATCTGCCTACTATGTACCACCATTTCCTGGACCCTCAGGAATCCACTCGTGTTTGCTCAAGCAATTTTATCCGAAGATTTTAGGTACAAAAGGGAAAGTTTTACCCCTAACAATGAAATTCTCAATCTAGCTAGCTCAGTGCAATTGTCCCGACATTTCTATATTTTCACATCAAAGATATAACTATAAGTTATGATGATATCTGGATTCTATATATAGCAGAAAAAATAAATCCGTGACCACCAATTCCTCCTATTTTGCACATTAAAATATTGTTAATTGACTGTTGATCTTACACCTTATTTGTAGAACTATTCATTGACTTCAATTCTATGACTTAGGTTCTACAAAAGCCCCAGGGCTGTGATTTTCTGCCTTCATTATTGCATGTCAGTTTAACTTATGTAATAATACTGAACAACAGTTCAAACTATGTAATGGTATTTAAATCCCTACTACACATGCATTCATACACAAGGATTAATTAAGTCAAGGCATCTGTTCAATAGCTGAGTGAACAGAAACATGAGAAATTTGCCCTTTAGAAGCTTGCGCTCCAGTGAGATATTTGCAATTATCCTGAATAAACAAGATACTATCAAAGTGTGAGAAGTGTGATGAACACACAATTGATGTTTAGTAACAGAGTGACTGCCATACAGGGAGAAACAGTATCTCCATGTGAAACAGAGAGGGAAGAAGATTCTAAATAGGAGACATTTAAGAGGACATGAAGACAAGAAAGGGTCAGTCACAGTAAGGGTCGGAGGATGAGGAACCCATTCCAGGCAGGGAGAATAGCCAGCAGGGGCAAAAGCCTTCAAGACTGCTCAAACTTCCAAGCATCTTACCCCAATTTTTAGGGGCTTCCAGGATACAACTTATCTATAAGCAAACAACAGATCTGTACTGATGCATAGCAATTGCAATACCTGCTAGGGTGCTTGGAAGAGGTAGTAAGTGGTGTGGCTGCAGAGGGGAGAGTGGGAAGAAATGTGACAACTGAGCCCTAGTAACACAGGAGGTTGTATATCCTCTTGTGTTTACCGTTAGTGTGCAGCACAGGCAGGTCATGCTAACGCATTTACATTGTATTCGGTGAACATTTGAGAAGACCAACACATGTTTTTATTAGAACAGGAACAAAGAGGCACTTGGGTGGCTCAGTCATTAAGCATCTGCCTTCTGCTCAGGTCATGATCTCAGGGTCCTAGGATCTAGCCCTGCATCGGGCTCCCGCTGAGCAGGGAGCCTGCTTCTCCCTCTCCCACTCTCCCTGCTTGTGTTCCTTCTTTCGCTGTGTCTCTGTCAAAAAAAAAAAAAAAAAAAAAAAAAGAGGAATAAAGCTTTATTCCTAGCATATAGCATTATTGTCTGGAGAATGGACGGCAGAAGAGCAGCAAGGGAGGCAGGTGGTTGTACTCTCTCTGTTTCAACAGCCTCCAGACACAGTTCATACATGGCCTTATATTTGGCTCTTTCACGTGAGAACCTGAATATTCTCTTAGGTGTTTTGAGCCGGCGGCCATCTAATTTTAGCAGAACTCTCAAAAGATGAACATTTGCATATTTAATGGCACTCAGCAGCAAAGACCCTTGAGCAAGAAGTTGTGATGTTTGGCCAGGCTGCCAGCAGGAAGACTCCCTGAAAAACCACCAGGACAGGATTTGTGGCCAAAAAATAGCAGGGCAGTAATAAGAATTTCTTAAGTCTATACTACAAATTTGAGGATCTTGGTAGAGTCAAAACTTGGCAAAATTCACATCAGTGAGGAAATCAGCTGTTAGAACAAACATGCATGGTTCCCCTTAGGTAGCTTTCTCCTGTGATATGTGTGAATTAATCCACATGATTTCAGTACACAGAGATACTTGTCTTCAACTTCATGTACAAATACTTCAGTTCAGCTAATTTTCTTTGCCAGCAAAGCATGGAAAATTGTACATTTCTTCATTCCTTTTAAATACTTTATCTATTAAGTCATATTCCATGTGACAAACACTGCTTACTATCTCTAACCCGTAAGAGCTTTCAATGAAAACTTAATGGTTGGTACCAAGAAAATCACTAGTTTTCCCTAAAGTAATCCTATGGGAATCCTAAAGCCAAGGCTCTAGAGATAGAAAGTAGTATACATAGGTGAACTCTGTTGAATTAAGATTTCAGTAGAGTCAAGTTCAAATGCATACAGTATGACCTTGGTCAAAGGAGTTTAGAAAAATTTGTTTTAGAGGCCTTTGTCATTAGAGGAAAAGTTTGGAACATAATGAACAGATGTCATTGTAACCTTCAGAAGAATATGTGGCGCAGGGGTGATAATATTAGCTCAGGTTATACCACTGTGTAAATTTAAGAGAAACTGTACCCAACTTTCTGGGTTTCAGATTTTTTTTCCCTCAAATGATACCAAATTTATTCTGCAACTAAGATATTACTAACAGAAATAATTTAAAGGAAATAATTACTTGCAGGATTGCCCCATTGCTAGTTAGCAACTACTTAAGATTAATCTGATTCTTTTATTAGTGCATGTGTGTGTGTATGTGTGTGTGTGTGTGTGTGTGTGCGTTTAATGTACTGTTTAGAGTATTAGTAATGTTTTTAGTTTTTTTTAAGATTTTATTTATTTATTTGACAGAAAGAGATCACAAATAGGCAGAGAATGAGGAGGAAGCAGTTTCCCTGCTGAGCAGAGAGCCTGATGTGGGACTTGATCCCAGGATGCAGAGATCATGACCTGAGTCAAAAACAGGCTTAATCAACTGAATCACCCAGGTGCACCAATGTTTTTAATTTTAAAAGTCTTACCCTCAGTTCTGGAAAATGTTTTTGTATACATTACTTGCATTATTCGCTCACTTGAATAACCCTTGTTTCTCCTTCTAAAGCTACTATTAATGAGCAGTTGATCCTCTTGGATTGAACTTAATGTTTGTATTTTCCACTTTTAGCTTCTATTTTTTTATCTTTACGTTCTATTTTGGGGGAAATTTCCTACACTTTTGACCTTTAAATTGAATTGTTACTTTGCTAATGAAAATTTTTATTTTCAAGAGCTTCTTCATTTTCCCTAATTGTTCATCTTTCATGTCCTAATCTTGCTTTATGGGCACAACATTCTCTGTCATCTCTCACACATTACAGGTCTGATTACTGGCAACTGTTCCTGGCATTATATTTTTTCTGATTTATCCCAGGGATACAAGGGTGGTTCAACACTCACAAATCAATCAACGTGGTAGAACAAATCAATAAGAGAAGAGAGAAGAACCACATGGTCCTTTCAATTGATGCAGAAAAGGCATTTGACAAAATACAACATCCGTTCTTGATTAAAACACTTCAAAGTACAGGGATAGAGGGAACATTCCTCAACTTCATAAAAATCTATCTATGAAAAGCACACAGTGAATTCCCTTTGAGATTGCGAATATTAATTTTTTTTCTTATTAGAGGATTTCTAAAAAAATGTTGAGGTGGGCCTGGCTCTCTATTCAAATTAAATATTAAGAAATACAGTAGAACACATCAATGAAACTATTTTGAAAGAATTAATAAGATTGATAAACCATTGGCCAAACTAATCCAAAATAAAAGGGGGAATACCCAAATTAATAAAATCATGAATGAAAAGGGAGCGATCACGACTAACACCAAGGAAAGAAATAGAAACAATCATCAGAAATTACTATCAACAATTATATGCCAATAAGTTTAACAACCTAGAAGAGATGGATACATTCCTGGAAACCTATAAACTTTCAAGACTGAAACAGGAAGAAATTGGCAATCTGAATAGACCTATATCTAGTAACGAGATTGAAGCAGTATCAAAAACCTCCCCAAAATACAAGAGCCCAGGACCAGATGGATTCCCTGAGGAATTCTACCAAACATTCAAAGAAGAAATAACACCTATTCTCCTGAAGCTCTTTCAAAAAATAGAAACAGAAGGAAAACTTCCAGATTCTTTCTATGAATCCAGCATTACACTAATCCCCAAGCCAGACAAAGACCCCATCAAAGAGGAGACATTCAAAAAAAAAAAAAAAGGAGACATTCAGACCAATATCTCTGATGAATATGGATGCCAAGATTCTTAACAAGATCCTTGCTAATAGGATCCAACAATACATTAAAAAGATTATCTACCATGACCAGGTGGAATTGATCCCAGGGATACAAGGGTGGTTCAACACTTGCAAATCAATCAACGTGATAGAACAAATCAATAAGAGAAGAGAGAAGAACCACATGGTCCTCTCAATTGATGCAGAAAAGGCATTTGACAAAATACAACATCCGTTCCTGATTAAAACTCTTCAAAGTATAGGAATAGAGGGAACATTCAACCTCATAAAATCTATCTATGAAAAACACACAATGAATATCATTCTCAACAGGGGAAAACTGACAGCCTTCCCTCTGAGATCAGGAACAAGATAAAGATGCCCACTCTCACCACTACTGTTCAACATAGTGTTAGAAGTACTAGCAACAGCAATCAGACAACAGAGAGAAATAAAAGGTATTCAACTTGGCAAAGAAGAAGTCAAACTCTTTCTCTCTTTGTACATGACATGATACTCTATGTGGAAAACCCAGAAGACTCTACCCCCAAACTACTAGAACTCATACAACAATTCAGTAATGTGGCAGGATACAAAATCAATGCACAGAAATCAGTTGTGTTCTTATACACTAACAATGAAAATATAGAAAGGGAAATCAGAGAATCGATTCCATTTACTATAGTACCAAAAAACATAAGCTACTTAGGAATAAACCTAACCAAAGAAGTCAAGGATCTGTACTCAAGGAACTACAGAACACTCATGGAAGGAATTGAAGAAGACACAAAAAGATGGAAGAGCATTCCATGTTCATTGGTTCAGGAGAATAAATATTGATAAAATATCTATACTGCCCAGAAAATCTATACTTCCAATGTGATTTTGATCAAAATTCCAGCAACATTCTTCAAAACATTGGAACAAACAATCCTAAAATTTATATGGAACCAAAAATGACACTGAATCACTAAGGAATTGCTGAAGAAGAAAAACAAAGCTGGGGGCATCTCGTTACCTGACTTCAGACTTTATTACAAAGCTGTGATCACCAAGACAGCATGCTACTGGCACAAAAACGGAGAAATAGACCAATGGAACAGAGTAGAGAGTCCAGATATGGACCCACAAATCTATGGTCAAATCATCTTCAACAAAGCAGGAAAAAATATCCGGTGGAAAAAAAACAGTCTCTTCAATAAATGGTGCTGGGAAAATTGGACAGCTATCTATAGAAGAATGAAACTAGACCATTCTCTTACACCACACACAAAGGCAAACTCGAAATGGATGAAATACCTCAACGTGAAGCAGGAATCCATCAAAATCCTGGAAGAGAACATAGGCAGTAACCTGTTTGACATCAGCCACAGCAACTTCTTTCAAGATACGTCTCCAAAGGCAAAGGAAACAAAAGCAAAAATGAACTTTTGGGACTTCATCAAAATAAAAAGCTTCTGTACAGCAAAGGAAACAGTCAACAAAAGAAAGAGGTAACCCATGGAATGGGAGAGGATATTTGCAAATGACACTACATACAAACCGGCTGATATCCAAGATCTATAAAGAACCACTCAAACTCAACACCCCAAAAGAAGATGAACACATCAAAAAATGGGCAAGAGACATGAAGAGGCACTTCTCTATAGAAGATATACAAACGGCTAATAGACACATGAAAAAATGTTCATCATCACTAGCTATCAGGGAAATTCAAATCAAAACCACACTGAGATACCACCTTACATCAGTCAGAATGGCCAAAATTAACAAGACAGGAAATAACAAGTGTTGGAGAGGCTGCGGAGAAAGGGGAACACTCTCACACTGTTGGTGGGAATGTAAACTGGTGCAGCCGCTTTGGAAAACAGTGTGGAGAGTCCTTTAAAAATTAAAAATAGAGGGGCACCTGGGTGGCTCAGTTGGTCAAGTGGCTGCTTTCGGCTCAGGTCATGATCCTGGAGACCCAGGTTCGAGTCCCACATCGGGCTCCCAGCTCAGCGGGAAGCCTGCTTCTCCCTCTCTCAGTCCCTCTGCTTGTGTTCCCTCTCTAGCTGTGTTTCTCCTTGTCAAATAAATAAATAAAATCTTTAAAAAAATTAAAAATAGAGCTAACATATGACCCTGCAATTGCACTACTGGGTATTTACCCCAAAGATACAGAGGTAGTGAAAAGAAGGGCCATATGTACCCCAATGTTTATAGAAGCAATGGCCACAATTGCCAAAGTGTGGAAAGAGCCAAGGTGCCCTTCAACAGATGAATGGATAAAGAAGATGTGGTACATATAGACAATGGAATACTACGCTTCCATCAGAAAGGATGAATATCCAACTTTTGTAGCAATATGGACTGGACTGGAAGAGATTGTGCTGAGTGAAAAGAGCCAAGTAGAGAAAGTCAAGTATCATATGGTTTCACTAACTTGTGGTGCATGAGGGGTAATATATAGGACATTAGGAGAAGGAAAGGAAATAGGAGGTAGGGTAATTCGGGGAGATAAATGAAACATGAGAGACTTTGGACTCAGAAACAAACTGAGGGTCTTGGAGGGAGTGAGTTGGGGGATGGGAGAGCCTGGTGGTGGGTACTGAGGGCAGGTATTGCATGGAGCACTGGGTGTGGGGCATAAACAATGAATCTTGGAACACTGAAAAAATAAAATAAATCTAAAATAAAAAGAAAAAGAAAATATAAATTAAAGATTAAGGCAATAATAACTTGACTGGCTGCTCTCTATGAGTGGGCATGAAATTTACTGACTTGTGATTGTCATTGCAGAATGATCAGTTGAGTGGACTTTCTCTCTCTCTCTCTCTTTTTTTAAGGTATGCAGCTCTCTAAGTGCCAAAATATGAAGTCTTTTCTCTGGGGGTATTTATCCATTCAGGAAAAAATCCACCAAATCTTCTACTTGAGAGAAATTTTGTTTTCCAACAGTTTGAAAGCAGAGACGGATATAGTAACTTAGCATTCAGACTTAGCATGTACATTTTACTTGATTTACTTTTATTATTTATTTAACTGTATCCTCAACCCTGCCCTTGACTGTGCCTGGGATACCAGTTGTATGAAATGGCGGCAGGATTTTATTATTATATTAGCACAAGTTTCATTCCCACCTTCCCTGTGAGCTGTGCTTACAACTTCACGGTGCTCAGAAGTTCACACAGGTGAATTGCCTTACTTTCCCTGGATCCCTTCTTCTTTAGCATTGGGGTCGTAACTTTCCCTGTACTTCCAAATTAACAACCTTTCATTTGTTTCTTCTCTTCCAAAAATACATTGTCAGAATTCCTTTATTGTTGCCTTTTCTCATCTTCTCTTTGTCCTTACCTGTTCTCTAACTATAACTTTTTTTGGGTTGCATGTTTCATAAATATGTAAGCAGCTTGAAGGCATGTGCCATATTTTGTTTAGTCTTTTTTTCACCCGCACCCAGGATAGTGGGTGGCATTAGGTAGGAGTTTCAGAAGATTGGTTGGTTTTTAAGGGACTGGTCATTAAAATCAGTATTTATTAAACTACTACTGAATTTGGAATATAAATATTATAGACAAAATTTAGGATAAGGTATACAACACCTTTCAGTATTGACAGAGTTCATTTTTTTAAACATCATTTTGTCCAAGTGGAGTATCCTTTCTTCCTTTTCTCTGTCAGCAGACTTCTTATTTATCTTTCAAAATGTTGGCCCAGTGGGTTCTGATAGGAATTCTCTTGTTTTTAGGGAATTAATCCCTATTCTTTGCTATATTTGTATGTCACACATATACTTACTGTATATGTTGATTTGTAAGTATTTTTTCATTAACAGCAGAAACCCGATCATATCTACATTTTTGTCCCTACAAGCTAACATACTTGACATAGAATTAGAACTCCACAAACACTATTAAACTGAAATGAACTGAGTATTTTCTTCCAGAAATTATAGGGATAAGCAGAAAGGCAGACACTGGTATTGCTGCCATTATAACATAATCCACAAAGCTCAGGAAACTTGGTTTTGATTCTCCAAAGGGATTTTATTGATGGATTTATTGTACAAAAAGAGAAGTGTGTTTTCCTACAAAGGGAATGAGGACAAATAAGGAATAAATTGTCTTCTCATAAGGGTTTGGAAATATATATCCAAATCAGACTTGGCTCTTTGAATTTATTCTATTGGTTTTAGACTATCCTATAGGCCATTTAGATGATTGACCATGTAGAAAGTCAGAGTAGATTATCTAGTCAACCTGTTTTTAATATCAATATTTTTCATTAGATACTCTAGCAATAGAGATCCATCAATTCTTCCTAGTGCATTTCTATCGTAAATGTTTATATATGTCAGAATGTGATCCAAGGTCAAATGCTGCACTGTATTTTAAACAAGGAAAATTCATCATTTCAGAGGCCAGGAAGAATTTTTCCCTCTATGATTAGCTGATTTTTAGGTTTTCACACTTGCAGTCAAAACTTACTTTTTATAGAAAAAAGAAATACCTATCCATTGCAGAAAATGTCTTCTGGTTTGGGGATAGGGGAAAAAAACGAGGTGGTGAATGAAAAATGATTTGCTCTTCTGTCAACCTTCAAAGAGGTGCTTTTTTCCTGGTCTGCTTGGCCATGAGATTTATTTTGATTCAGCTCTATCAGCAACTGGCCAAAGTGTGGTGTTTCTTTTCTTTTCCCTTCTTGTTTTGTTTTCCTTTAATTTGAAATTAATCAAAAAAAGCATCGCCACATTGTACCTTGTAGCTGATATGAAATAAGAAAGCCAACTTGCCAGTGGTGGTCTGGATTACCATGCTTCACTACTATTGATTGGGGCACTTATAGTCTTACTGGTTGAATTTTAAATGTGGCCTGATGCACCCAGGCATGTGTGATCATCTAAATACAACTCCAGACATTTTAGCAAATAGAAAAAAAGCAATTTCTCTGAAGCTGCTTGGAAATACAAATTGTTTGTCAAATGAACAAAATATGTTCTCTTTGCCAGGGAGAGTAAGATGGAGAAAAGTTAGGGAGACAGGAGGAAGACTTAACAGCAGTGCTGGGAGATAATTAGCCTTCCCATGTTATAAAGCCTAATCTTTGTTCTACAACTATTAAAATAATACAGAGTTATTTAAATGATTAACAATTCAGTTTGAAAACATTTCACTTTTTTCAAGAAATCTATGCTGGCAAAAATGGTCAGATGGAGAAAAATATATCTGCGTTTCATAGATACCAGCATTTCATAGGATATCCTCCATATTCAGCATAACTAACAACGTATGTATTGTATTATTTCTATAAAGATTTCTGGTGCCTGACTGAATAGGAATGAGGACACATGTTTTAAACACACCCTACTCTAACTTTAACTGAAACAGCAGGAACATCTAGTCACTAGAGGGCAGCGATAATCTGTTACAGTCCATAAAGATCTTCCTGGATATCCAAGTCCAATTGCGGCTGTGGAGGGCATGATTTAGAATCAGTGAGCTATTTCTCAGCTGTACTTATGTTAGAAGGAGGACACTAACATCCTTGTTTAGACAACCTATCAGAAATGATCTGATTAAAAGGCAAAGCAAACAGACAATTGCCGCACTGCTTGTGTAAATTTCATGTAAATACATACCCCATATTTCATAGGAAAAACTGAATGTAATAAAAAAGCCCGTGAGCTTTCACGTGAATGGACTGGCCTCATCCGCAGTTTCTATTGTTTGCTATGGTTGCCAGGAAACCAAAGTTCCAAGCAAGGAAAGGAAATCACTGAACAAGAAAGTATGGAATGCCTATGAGCCTGCTCATTTCTTCAAACCTTAGCTAGCTTCAGAATGCAAGTAGCTCTCCTGACTTAGAAATCAAAAGCAAATGAACACTTCATGTCAACAGATGTTACTAGAATTTCGTAATAGGTAAATGTGCTTCATGCCAACCTAAAAAACAAGCATTGCCAAGTAAGCCGTACACATGGTAGAGTTTAAATCTCTTGCCTTTAAAGAGACCTCCTTGTCTGGGCAATCGGAATTAAAGGTAAGTGCCAATTAGCATTATGCAGACATTTCAGCTTCTGTCCTTTCCTGCAAAACTACTCACCTACCTATTTAAAAATCATTTGCAGGATCTGTTAAGCCCAGTAGAGGTCAGTAATGAGCAGATATTGTACTGCATACTTATTCACTCTCACACTGTTAGGATACTTCTATAGGTGATCTACACCACCTTCTGTGAAGTGTACAAGAAAAGTACACACTATTGTTGGTAATAGTATCCTGCTAAAGTATCTATGTTTTCATTCCATGCTTTGTTCCACAGCAAATCCCACAGACACTTTCTGTTCTACTAGTCATAAGGTTGGTTGAAAGAATATGGAAAGGCAGATATTGTTAATTGCATAATAGAAAAAGAACTCTAAACAGATGCATATTAGTAATTGTGTTTCATGTATGCAATAAGATCAGTCTTCCTTAAATTAGTGAATGGTGAATGAAAAAATGATTGGGCTTAAAATCATCTTCATGTAAGATAACATTTTTAAGTAATGTATATAGCAACATATGTACATACCCATTACCTTTAATTTTTTTTTAAGATTTTATTTATTTATTTGACAGAGAGAGAGATCACAAGTCGGCAGAGAGAGAGAGAGGAGGGAGCAGGCTCTCCGCTGAGCAAAGAGCCCAATGCGGGCCTCAATCCCAGGACCCTGAGATCATGACCTGAGCTGAAGGCAGAGGCCTCAGCCCACTGAGCCACCCAGGCGCCCTATTACCTTTAATTTTTAAGTCTCTATAGATGTCTCTGTGCTTCACAATTTAAAATTGCAAAATAATTCAAAATAGCCCTTTAATATTTCATGTTTGTCCCAGTCAACATTCCCTGAGAGTAAAACTATAATCGTGTGAAGGTCCACACAATTTTAAAAGATTGGCAACACTATTCTCATGAATTCAAATTAAATTTCAGGTATCTGTAGATAACAAAAATAGTGCTTTTGTCATGACCTATCTATGGAGATTTGTTGCTTTCTTCCACTGACAATTCTGAATTTTACAACCACTTTGTAAAATGTATCAGATACATGAATAAAAGGTTCAGAAAGTTGTAAAGTGATATTTGCTTGGCTTAGCCAAAATTTTAATTCATCCCATGTATTTTACAGTGTCCAGAAAGATTTTTGATATACTTTCATACTTTTTCATTAAAGTTAAACATACCAAAGACTAAGAACAATTAAAGTTAGTTAAGTTCCCCAGAAATGTCAGTGCCCTTTAAATTGAAAGGAGCCCTTGATGTTAAGATATTTGACTTCCAGCCCTGGGTGTGTTCGAATACACAGTGTGACCTTAAGCAAAGCACTTAATCTTGACTTCATGCCCTCTTTTATAAAGTGAGGTGGATTCGATCGGCTGATTTTGTAGGTTCATTCCTAGTTATACTTCTCTTTGGTACCATATTATGTAGAGTCATTTGTAAACTTGTCAAGTCCCTCCTTATAGGACATAAGCTCTGTCCTTGAAAGTAAGAAATACGTCAGTAATTTTCTGTCCTGCAAATTAGATAGTAAAGGAACCAAAACATAGCAGATGGGAGTGCCGTAAATGTTCGTGGAAAGCAAAGTAAGACCTAGGAGTACTGTCTTATTTAGAGACATACATGCCTTTCTCTGAACTGATGCACTGTGGTGACTGCCGCTTCCATCTCACCAGTGTTGGTATGAAAGATGGCCAGTAGAGAAATGTGCAAGATATTAGAATTTAAACAATGTACATGCAGGGGGGCTTGGAAGGCTCAGTCAGTTAAGTGTCTGACTCTTGATTTCTGCTCAGGTCATGACCTCAGGGTGGTGAGATCACATCTTGCCTCAAGGCATATGCTAGCCGAGTAACCTGTTTAAGATTCTCTGCCTCCCTCTGCATGGCTCCCCCCCTCCCCGCACAAACCCCAAACAAACACATATGCAGAGCATGACAGAAAAGTTATAACTATTTAGCTGTGTTTTGGGATTACTAAAGGTCCAAAGGTCCTCTCCATTAGGAGTTAAAAATCAACTGCAGCTCACAAAAGCTATAGCATGTTCTCTAGCTCTCCATTTTCCAAATATCTCATATCTGAAAACTTCTGAACATTTTGATCTTCATAATAAATATATCTCTAGCAATATCAGCAGAGGGAAGTCAGTCATTTAACTTTTGAGTTTATGAAAAGTAAGAGAACTTGGGATATTTTACACATTTTCCCTTTGTGTAAATCTGTGAGAAAAAAAAAATAGAGGAAAACAAACATATCCATATATTCAGGTACTTCCTAACATTTCTCCTCAAAGCCAAACTTAGAGAAGTTATTTCAGATGCAAAGGAAGGACTGTTTCATTTATCATTACATTGCAATTTTGTGGGTTTGCTTTTAATTACTTTGTAGATTAAAAAGAATACTTAAAAAAAAGCCAAGGGTTTAAATCACCTTAATTCCAATATGAGTCCAAATAAAAATAGTTTATTATAAAAGTCACTCAGACTACAATAAACAAATTGAAACAGGCATGTAAAAAGGTATGAAAGAATCTGAAATTTTAATCTGTTCCTGTTTTTCTTAAATGCCTGAGGTGTTTATGTAAGGGAATGAGCTTTAGGCTTTTAGTTTTATCACTTTGTTGTGTGTAAATGGGTAACAAAAGCACCAAAAATGTAATCCTTGAAATCATAAATATCTGTCTGAGAAGATGACCTTCCCAAAGCCACTTTCTTTTTCCTGTAACTCTTTCCTGCTCTGGGCATAAGGTTGAAGAAACCACTCAAGATTCTGACAACCCACCACAGTGGCCCATCTGTCTCCTAAGCTCTCCCCACTACCCGCCTTTGTATTACTTTCTCCTTATTTATCAGGTCATTCTCAAAACCTTTTCATAACTCCCAGGACATTCACACATGGGACATAGGGGCTTGTCCCTTGTCTGCCCTTATTTGATGTGGTTGGTTGGCTTGTCCTGGAGTAACTGTCCATTCCCTGGGGATAACCACCTGATAAGACCCTGCTGGGTCCTGTCTCAAAGGAGAGAACAAATCTGGGTAGTCTTAAATTGACTCAACTAGGGGTTAAATGATGAAGTGACCTTGGCACCTGGAGATACTGCATCCCTGACCTTCAAGCTGCTGAGGCTGTGAATGACTGCCGAGCTGCTAGAGTGTCACAGAGAGACTCGGTGGGGATGAGAATTCCTAATGATTTGTGGAACTTTGCTCAGTCCTGAGAACTACACTTTTTAGTTATAGAACATTATAGAAATTATTGCAATACAGAACTTTTATTAACTGCTTGGTAGAAACATATGCAGAATAATGTTTATTATTATCAAGATCTGCATTGTGCATGTGTGCTCACATGCATTCTGTTTCCTGTGACTCTGAAGTACAGAGCATTAGACTGACAGATGTCATCATCTCCATCATCACAGTAATAGCTAACATTTATCTAACATTTACCATGTGTCAGTTACTGTGCGAAGAACCTTCTATGTGTTTCCTTATGTCATCCCCACAATCACCCTATATTATTTAAGCCACATTAGAATCCCAAATGTTCTTACTATTATTATTCCCATCACACAGGTGAGGGAAATTATGCCTAGGTAGGTTAAGACCTAGCCCCAAGACCCACAGCTTATGATTGGCAAAGAATAATTTCAAACCCTTGTTGCCTTCACAGCATGTACTTCAAAGAATAATTGAGCATGCTACTCATTCTTCAAAATTTTGCTGAACGTCTACAATGTGCAAGTCACACACAGAAAGAACTTAATTAATGTGGGAGGTGAACTGTCCAGGGCCAGGCTATGATGGTCAAAGAAACTACTAGGGTCTCTAACACTACAGCACCTGCAGCTGTTACTCTTAGAACACCTGATACAGTGCAGACATTTAATAAACATAGTAGAACAAAAATAGCACTGTGGCTTATTAGAGGATAAAATGTAATCACTAGCATTCACTCATTTGAACCTGATAAAAATGACTCATCACAGATAAAATGTGTTTTTCACTCATTAGGGATGGTATATCATGAAGCTTAAAAGCAGGGACAGAGTTGGGAAACCACTTACTGGTTGCAAAACTAGGGCTAGAGTATGTGATATTTCTAAGCACTTGGGATGATAATAATCTTACCTACCACAGTGGGATTGTTCCTAGGACTCAGTAAAATATTTCATTTGATAGGTTTAAAGGATACCTGACAGACATATCATAAGCTCTCCATAAACATCAGCTATTGGGATGGCTGTTTTCCATTTTATAGAAATCTCTGATGAAAAGGGCTATTAAAAGTTATCCCCTTTGGTGGAGTCATTAAGATTTCTGTATTTTATATCATGGATTCCTATTAAGTTAAAAAGTAACTTGTACTACAGGATGATGCCATCTCATTTAGATGAAAGTATACAGACATAATGAATGATAATTTTCAAATTTTCTAAAATGTTTTGCTGTTCACTTATCAAAGGAATCGTTAAATACAATTTGTTTTGATATACTTTTTCTTTTTTTTTAATATTTATTTGAGAGCAAGCAAGCAGGAGCAAGGGAGGGGGACAGAGGGAGAAGCAAACTTCCCACTGAATAGAGAGTCCAACATGGGGCTCGATTCCAGGACTGTGGGATCATGACCTGAACCAAAGGCAGGTACTTAACTGACTGACTCAGGTGCCATTTGATACACTGTTTTCTTTAAAGCAGACACAGAATACTGTGACTTAGATCAGTTAACCTGAACACTTTCCCACCCCACACTCTGTGAGTTTTCAGAGGCTGTCTGCCACTTTATCTAGTCTCCATTCTGGAACCCAGTGCCTGACTCAGGGCTCAATAAATAATTCTGAAATACTGGGGGAGAAAAATCATCCACGTTTAATAAAGTAACACTCAACATAGGAGCTGTAATTACAAAGTCCTGGGTGGGGACATCTAGTCTTTCTAGATCAACTCTAAGCAATTACTTTACAAAATAACTTATTTTTTTTCCCACTTCAGGAGACTTCTCTAAATGCTCAGTGTTCCCCATATATTGAATTAACATCAGTCTCTCTGTAATTTCTGTCTGTTAATCCACAGCTTTACAGACTACACCAATTTTCTCCCTGAAGACAGATTTCCAAATATTCAAATACCTCTGAATTATTATCATTTCCTCTACTCAAGGGGAATTTACCCACTTATTTTTTTTATATTTTTGAGATCCTTCCTCTTATCAGTCATCATTCTTTGGGCATATTTCAGTTGGAAAATGCCCATCCTAATATCTGGTGGGAGAATGAGAGGTGATATCTAGATGGAGTTTGTTTCTCTAATAATAATAAAATCCTTGCTGTTCATGTTTCAAACATTGATACCAATATAACATAAAAAGTTTACACTTTGAAGACCGGGCAGAAATTTAGTCAGCTGAAACTCCTGAGCATTTTCCACTGATCGTTTGTGAAAGGACTTTTGAATCCTGCGCATACTTTCAATGATTCTTATTTTGTTGGTTTTATCATTCAAACTTGTCAAGATATTTTCATATTGCTATTCTACCAGTGAATTAGCTTCATCTCTACTCCTTTTTACTGTCTATTTATAAAGTATGCTTTATACATTTTTAATATAAGAATTGAGAAAAAGGGGAAATAATATAAGATTGAAGAACAAATTTGAGATGTTTTTCTAGGTAGATATCCATACATTAATCAAAGATGTCTATCACTACCAGGATAAATCAGTTTCGGTTTTTCCCAAGTATGAAAGTTTAATACATATGTATATATATTTATATACTTGCACATATATTTATAAATATAAATGTAAATATAAATATGAATATATATACTCAGTAATCCCATTTCTTGTACTCCATCTTACAATCATTAATGGTTTTTAGCAGTTTTTATATAGTAGAGTTACATACTTTGTGGTGTTCAGGTTAGTGAAAAGCATTTCTGAAGATCCTTTAAATGCTAGAATCACCCTTAGCAAAGAGACATGCTGTCATTAATGGCAATTTCAAGGGAACTAAGGTTCTTGTAGCATTCTCCTATAGCATTCTTACTCCTAAGAGCATTCTGACTTCTTACTCCTAACCTGACCCAACTGAAAAGGCCTACAGTATGTAGGCAATGAGTCTCTCCCCCTTGCTCTCTCTTTTACCAGATAATAATAAAACCTGGTGCATCCATAGCTAAGGAATATTATGTAAAAGTGTGAAGTAGACTTATATTGGTTGATGTGTTGACTTGCATGTGCACACACACACACACAGACACACACACACACACACACACACACACACACACAATTACCTCCACTAATAGTGATGGAAAAATGTTAAAGAGAAGGGAGAAAAAAGACTATGATCATACACTCCTTGAGCCAATGTAGTACTTGAATCTTTATAATGACAATGTTACTTTAAATCTTACCCAACTAACTTTGAGAAACAAGTAACCTTAACAGAAAAACAGAAAATGTACAGAATGCATTCTATATTGAAACAAAAATGTACAGAATGCATTCTATCTTGAGACTTAAAGTAAAATACAAAGAAGAGTTACCATTAACCTGGGTCTTGAAGAATCCAAGTGGTTTAGTGGAGCAAGATAGGATATTTTAGACAGAGGATCAGCATGTTCCAAGATAAGAAGAAAACAAATGTGAGCATGAAGAACTGAAGAGCAGTCTCATTTGGCCAAGGCATGGGCTACATGGTCTGGTCAAAGGTGACATGGGATGGTGAGCTGGGACTACAAGAGGGAGGCCCATGATTAGTATATTAAATATATCCTTTCTAGACTGGAGAGAGACAGGAGGATTTTTAGATAAGAAAAGGACATGATCATATATGTATTTTGTGGAAATTTCACTCTAGGGTTGGTGTGGAGGACTGATCCCAGTGAAGAGAACCTGGGGCCAGGTAGACTGGACAGAAGGCTGTTACGATGATCCAGCAGAGAGATGTTAAGTGTGGGGCTGAAGAGTGGCAGCAAAGATAGACAGGAGCAGGCACATTCGTGAGATGAGTCAGAGTCCAAGTACATGTTATTTCAGTCCTTGGGGATGTAATCAATCTGGACCTGGTAATGTGAACTCATTTAAGTAGCTAAGTGCTCTCTTACTATCTCCTCACTTATCTCAGGATTCGATTCCCTTGTTTGTCCTACCATTTCAAGTTTGAAGATCATTTTTTACCTGATTGAGAAAACAGAAGCAAAATAGGAGTTTAGTCCTTCCAATGTCATCTGCTAATATTACACCATCTGTCCCAGGAAGCAGGCCTATTCCTTGCTCAGTATTTCTTAGAAATTATATTTAAATTGTCTTTAGTGCTTTCCAAAAGACTCAGCTCACTGTGTGGTTCAGCCTTCTCCATATTAATTTTTTAGGTTCTTGCTACTCTTTCAAATTTGTCCTTGGTGATATGTCTCGCCTCCTGGCTTCCATTTTCCTCAAGATTCCAGAAAAAGAAATATCTATTTATGATCTGTGGTAATTTTTTAGGCTCCAACTTTTAAATTCTCTCAGTGTAAGAAAAATATTAAATATATATCCCTTTTATTTTAAGATTATAGTGTGGCAGTGTTAATAACAATACACGTTAAATGGTATTTGGTATATTGAGTCCTTCTTTCTATTTAACTCAGGAAGTTCTTCACTTATATAATACTGTGTCCCTTATTTTTATATCCTCTTTCTTTTCTTGTTATTGTTTTGCCCCCAGTTTTCTCCACTTTACCTACCTCTTTCTTCAAGGATTTTCTTGTCATCAATTTCTATCTTGATTGATTTACTTTCTTATGGATATTCCAGTATCCTGCCTGGGTGTTCATGTCTTTTCCAGGTTGCATATCTTAAATATACTAATGCTAATATTCCTAGTATCCCTGGGCCATGGATATAGGACTCCTCATGTGTACCACTTTTCTGTGTGTGTGTGTGTGTGTGTGTGTGTGTGCGTACACCATTTTTTCAATGGCATTTTAGAAATCCACTCATTTATTTCAGAACACTTCAAAAGTGCTTTTTCTGTTTTCTCTGAATCACATAAGTTTTACAGTCATTAAATTAAAGCATTTAATTGTTGTTACTCATAATTATGCTATAGATGCAAAGGCATTCTGGTTTAGTGGAAATAATCCCTGAGTAGAAATAAAAAGATATGGGATTTTCTGCTTTGCTGCTGTATAACTTCCTTGTTTAAATCACAGTTTTCCTAAGGCTCAGTTTCTTTCTCAGACACAAAAAAGGAAGAGTAGTGTTTTCTATGGTAAATCACGAACTTAGAAGAATTAAATGAAATAACACACATGAGATCTATTTAGAAATTATAAAGTATTATATACATCACTGTTTTTAAATTAAGTGCAAACAAAAATTGGGGGTTTGTTGCTGTTGTTTGTTTGTGTATGTGATTCACTGCATAAAATTTAGGGAAACTAATGAAAGAAAACATACACGTATTTCTTTTTGTACCTGATACTCTGGAAACCAAGCTTCCCAGACTACTCAACTTTTTTCTTTTGAGTTACATTATTTTGAAGTCAAGACAATACAGTTAGTTTAGTTTAACATTAAGTTTTGTTTTTTTTTTACCTACTGACGGAAAAGCATACTCAGCTCATGGAATGAATTATATTTGCATTATGTTTTCATAAACAATACCTCCTTATTGAGAAAGAAACAAACTATTTATGAAGTGTTTCTTCATGAAAATGGAGACATTACAAATGTTTTCAAAGGATACAGATTTGACTATTCTTCACACAAAGCATATATTCGTAATGATGCTACTAATAATTGTCCATGATTTCAATACCTACAAATATAGAATTAAACAAGTCCTTACAGAGTATTGGTGATTTCCAAATTTATCCACTTTGACACTCATCTGATTGCCATTACCTTCACTGGAATTAAAGAAGAGATTTATATAAGAAATCTATTTGAAGATTAAGGAATTCAAAGAAAATGATAGGAATGCCTGGAATAAGTAATTTGGTTCTTTTTGATGAAAATTCAAGGGGAGCTGATGTAATGTTAGTTGCAATTACTGCACATGCCCTGAGGTTAATCAGACTCAGGACTGCAGATCCAAGCTGGGACTGAAGGTATGGAAGGGTATTGTCTCAGGACCTCACAGTTGCTTTGCTTTTATGCGGTGAGCACATATTCATCTACTTACTCAGTGTGAATCACTTTGTATTTTAAGTGAGACTAAGTTCAAAGGTGCTGCCCACCCTATTAGGAAAGAAACCGCGATGGTGTTGTACTGAATGAAAGGAAGACTGGCAAAGTGAAACACAAGCACAGCGTCACTTTGTTGATGAACTGGTATGGATGGATACATGTCAAAGCAGAATGTCGCATCATTAGAGACATACCAGAAATCGTCCAGAGTTGGCCTGGGGATGGGAGGAAACAAAAAGTAGTGAAAATAAACATTCTTGCTTAGAATCTGCCAGTTAGACACTTTAAAATGAAAGCTGTGTGTTTCTAGGCAGACGCCCATTAAGAGT
Organism: Spilogale gracilis; assembly: GCA_004023965.1. NCBI lineage: Eukaryota > Metazoa > Chordata > Mammalia > Carnivora > Mephitidae > Spilogale > Spilogale gracilis. The sequence goes on from PITA01008377.1 coordinate 23,340, forward strand.
CTCCTTCTTCAATTTAACTAAATTAGGCGTTGTCACAAAATAAATTCTATTTACAGCTTAGCCCAACGCCTTTAGCCTCTTCTGTTTTCTTCATTTCTCATGTTCTCCCTTTTATCTAGAGAAGACAAGGTAGACAAGATCGACACCCACACTGGGCCTTCACTCTCTTGAACAACACCAGGCTACGCTCTTGATAGATGCCAGATTTTCTAAATCTCAGGGTTCTTGACTTATTGTATGTTTGTGAAAGAAAATGTGTACTGATATATTGTAGGCAAAGTGAAATTAACATATCACATTATTTTATATATTTCTTGGACTTTAAAAATAGTCAGCAATGTAACTGTAATGTTAACAGTTATTACATATTTAAAAGGGACTCTGTCTGCAACTGATTGACAAGATCAATAAATTTAAGATCAAATAGTAGCAGCAGTTTTTGGTGTTTTTTTTTTTTTTTCTTTAATCGGGGCCTCTTTGTTTTATATGTATGCCTACAGCTAGATCCTGTTTTCTGTCTATAGACAGTGATTCCTGCTGTGCACTGTTGAGAAAATGAGAAGGTAAAATGGAGAATCAATTTAAGAAAAAAAAAAAAGCTTTAGTTGACAAATCTTTATAGTAGATCAATGGAATCTAGCTAGTTAAGATATCTTTAGTAGCTGAGATAAGATTATATGATTACTGTAAATACTTTTTACATTTTATGTCTTCCTCATTTGAATTTCTGTATTTGGAGACCATCTTCACAAGTATGCAAATGTTTTTTTCTTATGGCATTTAAATGATCATGTCTTTTGTTATAATATATATAACTGACTTCATGAATCAAAAAATCAAAGGTAGACCAACTCCAAAGATACACCAACTCCATAAACATTCCACACACTTACTTGGAATTCATCTACTTAAGAATGAACCTCTCTTTCCAAGAATTGAAAAAAAAAGTGTTAAGTGCACTTTCAAGGTGGACATAATTGTTTTGTTTCATTACTTAGTACTTAGGAGAATTACTTATTTTACAGTTATTCTTTTATCACTTGTTTGTTTAAACAGTTTCCCCCATAAGCACAGGATGTGTGAGACCGATATAAAGCAGGAACATTTGTTTAATAGGTTGATCCATAGATCTGGTATTTATTTAATTAGGTTTCACTGAATTTGCATATTGGAGGTAATTAGTTGTTTAAAATTCCTAATAGCATTCCGCAAAATATTGTTTGAACTGTTTCAGCACACCTTTGTTTATTAAAAAAAAATAAACAAACTTTAATGAACATCCTGCTAACTGGCTCTTAGTCACAAGAAGAAAATAACCCAGCAATGTTGCTTAAATATGAAATGTAGAAGTAAATTATTTAGAAACTAATATAAAGCCTGCAGCCAGTTCGCAAAATAGATAATATGATTCATGCTGTTTATTCAACTTTGACCTAAATATACTGTAGGTTGAGATCCTTATTTTAAATAGGACGGTTTTTACTACATCAACACTATTTTTAGATTAAATCATAGCTATTATGTATAAACACTTTAGTGATTCTGGAGAATGGCTATTCAAAAGTAGCAGTAACCATGCACCTTTGAAACATTCTGATTGCTAAACCCAGTGACACTTGAATATTCTGAATACACTCAAGTATACATTAGTTCTAAATTAAACCACATGGTATATATAAATTTTCACCTAGTAATTCATTATTAAAATGCAATTTCTGGGCTTGGGAAAGTATAGAATATAAACACAATCTTAAATACATACTTTCATTCCAAAACAAATGAAGCTATTGATACCATGTCACCAATTAAGACTACTGTAAGTGGCAATACTTGAGTGTGATAATTATTACCTTATTTATTTTCTCTTGAAAACAATTTTCATTTCCCAGATAAAAGCATACTGTTAAAGAGTAGATTGTGATTGTTGATAGTGCAGAAGTTAACAAATAGAGCTATCAAATGAAATCTCCGTTGCCATCACATTTTCACTGGGGAAATCGTGTGCCTACCTTTCTGGAGCAGAGAAAGTGAGATGGAGTTATAATGGTACGAAGTTCATCAGTAAGAAGAATATTGGTGGAGCACCGTTCCCTACGCAAAAGTACTGACTACTTTGAAGAATGCTGGCCATTCCTCTTAAGCTATGAGGCACCATTATCATAGCTGGAATAGAACAGAATGGCCTCCACTTACCTCTAGATTTAGGAGAATAACTACAATCTTATTACACTTGCTTATTCCTTCAGGAGATAGTTCCTTCAGGAGATTTTTGACTATAAGTAATGGATAAAACCTCTATCCTATGAGGCTACAACTTTATGAATTGTGATCACTGGTGAAAGAACTGGGATGCTTTTGGAACCCTCTCCGTGGACCCAGAAGAGTAAATGTCACATTGCCTCTTGTGACAGCATTGATAGTGCCTCACAACAGGGACAAAGCCATAATGACGAGGATACAGGTAGGCAAGAAAATCATCAGATGGAGGTAGCTAGGACAGGTCCAGACAAGAATGGAAAACAACAACAACAACAACACAGGCATTGTTTACTCATAATTCCTTGGGTGTGGGATTCAACAGGTTTGAGTAGGAGATACATTCTTCCATTTTTATACCCGGGAATACTTACTGCAAACACAAATTAAGAAAGCATTGTTTCCAGGGTCAAGTAAAGTCTAGTTTTCAAAGTAGTCTGACTTTATACTTTCAGAACTGAAACACAGATTATGATTTCATTAATTATGAACATACAGGGAAATTGTGGTTTTGAAAGTCCTCGAGGATAATGCCTACTTATTGGGATGTGTACATGGGAGACAGAGAGGGGATTTACAAGACAGTCTTTGATCAGTAGGGCATGTACTTAGAAAATTGTCATGGTCCTCTTGGTAAAGCCAGATCTTTTAGTCAAATCACTGGTGAACTTAAATAAGATTATTTTTATCTGTGTCTGGTTTTGTTCACTATTTTTTTCTGTGATATAGAAAGATGATTTTGTATAACACAAATTATATAATGTGCCATGAGTCCTATTTGCATGTTCCAAAGACATATAGTTTGTGGTTAGATTGGGGTTTAAATACTTCCTCTGCCATTTAAGCATTGTTTGGTATTGAATAAGTTGCTTAACTTAAAAATCTGCTTTCTTTTTTTATGTAGATAATAAAACCTAATGTTACATCACACAACATTTGCAGATATTACTGTATTTCACAGAATCCAAGCACCATATTTTTAAATGTTTTTGTAACTCTGAAATTCAAAATTATCTTTCAGTGTATTGTATCTTAAAATCTCTGTAAATCTTGATGAAAGTATCTTTCTTTAAGAGTAGAATTGCTTTTGCTTCTGTGGTTACTTGAAGATATTATGTACTAATGGCCAATTTAAACTTATTTGAAATACACACATGCATCTTATTTTAGAGACAGTTCTTGTGATATAACGTGTGTGTGTGGAGAAAGAGAATGAGAGAGTAAAGAGATGATCTGATTGAAGACAGAGAACACTGAAAAAAAGTTTAAAAATCACAAAATTGAATAATCGTACAAGACATAATTAAATATTACGTTTGTAGTATTTATATATTTGTAGTACTTTACATATCTGGAATTATTGAACTTAAAAATTCTCTGGGGGTACCTGGGTAGCTCAGTTGGTTAAGATCCACCTCCAGTTTAGGTCATAATCCCAGGGTCCTGGGATCAAGCCCTATGTCAAGGTCCCTGCTCAGCAGGGAATCTGCTTCTCTGTCTTGCTCTGTCCCTGTCCTTCTCTGTTCATGTGCTCTCCCTCTCTCTCTCTCTCTCTCTCTCTCTCTCTCTCTCTCTTAAATAATAGAAAAACAATTGTAATTGCCTTAAGATTTTGGGTATGTGTTTGTGTGTGTGAATTCTATTTACATGATGGAAAACGAGATGCATTTGTGTAGCAGATAGACTTTATGGTCCTCCATGGTTTCTGCCTTCGAATATTCATATCCTTTTTAATCCCTTCCTCTGAGCGACTGTAGAACCTGTGATTGATAACTAACAGAATATGGCAAAGCTGATATGATCTATTCCTCTGATTGTGTTATGTTATAAAAGACTCCATCTTGCCAGCATACAGCTCTGGAGCATCTCTCTTTATCTTGCTGGCTGTGAGGAAGCAAGCTACCATGAGTCCTACAACTGCAAAGAAATGCATTTGGTCAGTAAATTTGAGTGAACCTCAAAACAGACCCTTTTCCAATCAAGTTTCCAGATGACAATGTATCTTTGGCCAAAACCATGGTTGTAGCCTTACAGAAGATCCAACTAAACCATGCTCAAATTCACTGTCCCATATAAACTATGAGCTAAATATATGTTTCTTTAAGTCATTTATCATGGTGTCATGCAATGGAAGTCTAATTCAATGTTCATACAATATAGACCTTTTTTTTAACAAAAGGGATAAAAGATCTGTTACAAAGTTAGGCATCAGGAATGAAGCCTCAAGTCTGTGGACAAAGTCAGGTATTTAGAATCAAGATCAGAATTCTGAACAGGCTAAGATGTCTGCAGGAAGTCTCAAAAGTTCTGACAAAGGAATTGTGGTTTAGGAAAATCTAAGGATTCTGAATATAGCAACAGGTTAGAGAATAATCTAGAAGTTCAGGTCATATTTCATCTAAAATGTTCTCAATCTTCCTAGAACGAGGGCAGATCAGAAAGATACCCTGAGGCTGCTTTGTGAAGGATTAAGATGCTAATTCAAAAAAAAAAAAAAAAAGGAATTTAAGAGGGAAGAGGCATTAAAGATATATGCAGAGGAGGGAAATAACCAGATCATGGTTTTAGGAAGTGGACAGGTTACAACATGGAGCATAAACTGTTAGGAGGGGCTGCAGAATGCAGAGATGGGGCTGACTTGTTGCCAGATGCCAACCTTACAGAATGCTTGGACTAAGAATGTTTCACATTTTTTAAAATAATCCATGTCGTCTTATCCCTTGACATTTAGAATTGTTCTTCTTCCCTGGTGAAACACTATTAGGTTTTCAACCTCCAGGAAAATACCTGTTCCCTTAAGTATTTTCCGATAGAACTTCACACACAAAATAGAATCCTTATGCCCAGTCATGGAGTCATATAAAACTTTCATTTCACTTCTCAAAAAGACATTACATGGGTGCTTTTATTTTTATTTTTTTTTAAAGATTTTATTTATTTGACAGAGAGAAACACAGCTAGAGAGGGAACACAAGCAGAGGGACTGAGAGAGGGAGAAACAGGCTTCCCACTGAGCAGGAATCCTGATGTGGGACTTGATCCCGGGTCTCCAGGATCATGACCTGAGCCGAAAGCAGCCGCGTAACCAACTGAGCCACCCAGGTGCCCCCATGGGTGCTTTATTTACAGATTTGGTAATACAATTTACAAATTTGTTCAACACGAATTGAAAAATATTATCAAGCTTTAAAACTGGTTTGTTAAAGCATATTAATAGAAAAAAAAAGTGTAATTTGGAGCCTAGATATTTTAATTGTACTGTGACTAAAAAAGAATACTACAAAAAACATTGCAACATGCTTAGTTGACTTCTTTCTATTCAATGAAGTTTGGGATTTTAAAATTTCATAAAAGTTATTAATGCATAAAATGCCACTTCATCTTGAATTCAGAATTATAATCACAATGTTTTGATGGTATGTAGTACCTTCTTTTCATTGTCATGTTTAAAATTTCTGTGGTATTGTATCACTCAAAAAGCTTTATTCTTTATTGAAACATTAAGGAGTTTGCTGATTCAGTGCAAAAAGATTTGGCTTTTCAATAAGTATAATCAATTTTATTTGTCTAATTAAGAATTATTTCTCATTTTCTATAATTTTAATAATGATACGTTTGGGAAGAGATAGGTCAACATTTTTGTTACTATCATATAAAACATCAGATAGCCCTACAAGAAATCAATTCTTTACATTGATGTGGTGGTTTGAAGTTTTCAAAGCTCTATAATATCTTATGCCTTTATGGTACAGAAAACACCGTTGTTAATTTCATTTTTTCTATTTTTATATATCTTTATTTATTTTTGAAATGCAAACTAAGACCTACAGACTTTAACTGATTTGTTCCAAGTCACAGAGGTAGTAAATGATTACCTAGGAATTATAATTTAATTCATCTGAACCCTAGACCTTTCCCATAGACCATGCTGGTTTCTATCACAAGACACACTTTGTAGCACTCTTAAGACAAAAACATACAAATCCCCAAATGGAAGTGTCTTCCATGACAAGTATCTCAGTCAACAAAGTGGCAACATTAAAAAAAAATATATAGAAACAGTTCAGAAATAGTATCTAGACTCCCAGGATAACTAACAAAAGTGAATTTTATGCATAGAATGATTAAATCAACTTTCTGTAGTACAGTTAATTTCAGTTATATTGTATATTAAATTATTTTTATGAGATGGAAACAAAGACAAATAACTCTATTGTTTCTTTCAGAATAATATACTCTATGATGTGGGAAGAGACTAGAATATGTACCTCATATAATCTAACCCTTTAGACCTACTAACTTTATCTCCAGAACACAGAACAGGATGGTGGTGGATGGAGTGTTGGAAACTTTCTTTTTTACTTTTCTGCTATAGTTGAACAATGCTAGTCTAATCAGACAACAGAAGAAAACAATGGATTAGCGGAAAATGCATGCTTATGTAAAATATTGTATGAATCATAGTCCATGATTATCCTAATATGCCACAGTTACTTATTAAAACATAACATTTATGATTATAATTTTATATATTTTTAAAAGGTATTTTATTTATTTGACAAAGAGAGAGATCACAAGTAGCCAGAGAAAGAAGAGGAAGCAGGCTCTCTGCCGAGCAGAAAGCCTGATGCCGGCCTTGATCCCAGAACCCTGAAATCATGACCCGAGCCGAAGACAGAGGCTTTAACCCACTGAGTCACCCAGGAGCCCTATATTTATATTCTTAATGTTGGAAGAGTTAGCACCATCTGTGGGAAGTGCAGTAGTTCCTGCACCACTCATTACTCAATAAATCATTACTATATTTACCCCTACTGTAAAAATTTTCTTGTGTGCCTTAACTATATGTATGTTCTATTGCAATGTTTGTATGGTGCCTCCCTTATTAAGACAGAGAGTCCGTTTCTATAGTTCTTGAATCTAAATCTGGCTAATTCACTTGTCATGACCAATGGAACAATATCAGTGTAACTCATGCAGAGTCTTGAAGAGTACTTGTAGCGTAGAGTTCAATAACTTTTGCTGCTCCCTTCGCCACCATGTGAGCAAGCCAAGGCAGCCTTCTGCTGTATGGGAAACAATGCTGAGAGAGGAACCAGACATCCAAGGTGTCCCGGACATCCTACTCATACTGCATGCAGACATGTAAATAAAGCCATTTCAACATGCTTAACCCAACCAACTAAGAGAACAATAAGGAATAACAAATATTTGATTCTTTAAGCCACTGTTTTGGAGTTTATTGTTATGTAGCAAAAGTTTAATGATTCACCCACTTAATTGTGTGACTTGTTATCAATCTTGTATGTAATAAAAATTAAAATATGGGATCTTGGGGTGCCTGGGTGGCTCGGTTAGTTGAGCGACTGCCTTCAGCTCAGGTCATGATCCTGGAGGCCCGGGATCGAGTCCCACATCGGGCTCCCTGCTCAGCGGGAGGCCTGCTTCTCCTCCTCTCACTCCCCCTGCTTGTGTTCCCTCTCTAGCTGTGTTTCTCTCTGTCAAATAAATAAAATCTTTAAAAAAAAATATGGGATCTTAAAAGTTAGAGATTTGTGTACATTACTGATGTATATATTTGAAGTCGATCTTCAAAGAAAATATGTCAAAAACCAGATGGAGCACATTTCCCTTACAAATGTTCTCATTTTGTGCTCTCTTTCTGTTTATAAGTCAGAGTTGTTTCATTCATTCAAGTTCAAATTTTTAGTTATCTCTTGAACTTTCCTTCTTATATACTACATAAAATTCATCTCTAAGGTAATTATAAGAATTAAATAAGTTTACATAGACATATAGACAAAAAGCTAGATGATGGACCAATAAATAGCTAGAATAATAGAAGAACAGAAGGATGAAAGAGTGATGGAGAGATAGTTAGATTGATAGAAACACTTAGAATACTAATTGATGATACAGAGTAAGGATTTATACATGTCAATATAAAATAATTTCATTGTTATCTAACTAGATTCCATTTAAAATGTTTGCCAATGTCTTGTTTTTCTTCACTCACATTCCTTCTATTCTTTTCATTGTCTTAATGTTTCTTGCTTTGAATGCTGCTCTAATATAATTTTTTCAACCTTTTCTCTCAAATACTATCTTTATACAGTAATTCGCTTGCTCCTATATATCCATAGTTCCCCCTTGCCTAACAAAAGAAAATCTCAGTCTGTGCCTCTACACTTATGTCCTTTGTAACCTGATACCTAAATAAATTTTTTAGCTTTATTATTTTCTACTCCATTACATATGCCTTGAATTTTTGTCCAATTGCATCACTTTTTGTCACCGGCAGTAATACATGCATCCTGCTCCATGTTCATGTCATAACTCTGCATCAAAGATCCTTCTCTTGTCTAATTCTTTTCCTATCGTCCCAGGCTTGAGGTACTAATCTGTGTATATTTTTTAATATAATTACACTCCTAGAAAGTCTAGGCCTCTCTGAACAATGATAGCATTATATTCGAACAGCTTTTGTAGCACTTATCATTTTCTAGTTTATATTATTGTTACTATATCCATGTAGTAAATTCACTACTAAATTCTATGTTTGTTCAGGGTAATATCTATATATCTATGCCTATCTCATATCCCATGTCACCTATATAGTGCCTGGAATATATTTTGACTCTAAAGTTATTTTAAAATAAATATTGTAAAAGAAATATGTGAATAAAACTCCAAATTAAGTAGCTACTAAGTAATTTGTAAGCAATCTTAAAACTGTTAGAACTTTAGAGGTGCCTGGTTGGTTCAGTCTGTTAAACATCTGGTACTTTCAGCTCAGGTCATGATCTCAGGGTTCTGGGATCCAGCCTTACCCAGGTCAGGCTACCTACTCAGCAGGGAATCTGTTTTCCCTTCTCCCTCTGCCACTCCACCGACTTGTGCTTTCTCTTTCCCTGTCTCTCTTTCTCTGTCAAATAAATGAATAATATCTTAAATTTTTAAAAAAAAATAGATACAACTTCCATTTAATTAAAAAAAATAAAGTAAAACAAACAAACAAACAAAAAGTCATGATTCTAACCACGTACTTATGGCAAAGTCGTTCTTCAGTATTCCCCATGTAACAAATCAGAACAAATAAGACAGACTCAGTGGCTTAATGCCTAAAACTGCTCTGTTGCTCACACAAAGTTTTCTATATGTTGGGGAACTCTCAAGGGTTGTTTTTATTCATGCCATGACTCAATAATTCATCCTGCATCTTTTCTCACCTCCAAAGAAGAAAAGAATGGGAAACACATATTCACAATTTACTGGCCAGAATTAGGCAAGTGGTGTCACTTAACTATTAAGAAGCTGGAGGGCAGTCCTCCATGTCCCCAGAAAGGGAAAGACAACTAGACATTCATAAATGGTACCTCATTAAAAGATAACATCATCCATTGAGCTGAACAAATTAGGAAACTGGATATTCTCATCTGCTTTACCACCCATCATCCCTCAAACTATCACTAACTTTTTATCTAATTTACCACCCATCATGCTTCAAACTATCACTAACTTTTAATTTACAACTACCTCGGGAACCTTAGCTTTTCTTTATCTCATTAATGTTAACCAGGTAAAAGATAAAATACATTTTAAAATGGACTGGTGAAATCATCTCATAACTGATTATTCCAGTTACTATGGCTGCATAACTGAACACTCCAAAACTTAATGCCATAAAACAAGAACATTTTTGTGAATCTGTAATGTTTATAAAATGCGTGGGTCAGAAATTTAGTTGGTGACACAATAGGGATGACTTTCCTCGGCTTGAAGATGTCCAGAATCATCACTTGGAAGACTCAAATAGTGGAAAAGGAGAGGTGATTCAACTGACTGGGGGTGACCTGAGTGGTTGGGGTTAAACCAACTAGAGCAGGATGATACATATCTAATATAGTTTCTCTCCTCATCTAAGCTGAGATAACATGAAGCCTGAGTTCAGTAGTGGTTGTCAACAAGATCAACTATATACGACACCTTGGTTTCTGAGAGGAAACCGCTAGACAGCAAACATTTCAAGAGAGCAAGGAAGAAAATGAATGGCTTATTTCCACCTAGCCTTGGAAGCCATGCATGGTCAATGATGCCTCTTTATTCTTATTATAGGGGTTCAGGAAGGCCAGCCCAAACTCAAGGAAAGGGAGGGGAAATAGACTTTATCTCTTGATTAGAGATAGACAAGCTTGTAGTAGAGAAGAAATTTCAGGAGGGAGACTTCGTTTTCATTAAATTATCACTCAAATAGCATTACCTTAGGGAGGCCAAATTATTAATCTCTTTAACTCATAGTGCCACATAATTCTGTCTAGTACTTGTCAGAGTTCCAATTTTAATATGCCTGTCATTAATTCTTCAATATCTATCTTCCCCAATAAACTTAAAGTTCACAGAAAAAAAGAACTAGGTTATCCATCCACCCGCAAACCCAGATATCTGCGTTAGATTATGTTCCATCAATGGCTATGGCTGAGAACCACAGAATGAAGTAGATTCTCCAGAATGGTCTCTATGTGCTTTCCACAAGTTCCTCCGACATGGTTCCACTTCAGCATCTCAGTTTCTTGGATTTACTTGCAAGCTTTGACTTTTCCTCTGCCCTAAATCTCCAGGAGATTTATCTCCTCCTAGATTTTTATTTCCACAGAACTCCTTTTAAAGACAATTGTTTAAATTCTGTTTCCTATAATATATCCCATATTTTTATAATAAATCCTTCATTCCTATAATACTTACAGCAACTGTTTCCTGACTAATAGAGTATTCTTAGAACTTAACCTAGTTCTTTTTTTTTTAAAGATTTTATTTATTTATTTGACAGAGAGAAATCATAAGTAGGTAGAGAGGCAGGCAGAGAGAGAGGAGGAAGCAGGCTCCCTGCTGAGCAAAGAGCTTGATGTGGACCTTGATCCCAGGACCCTGAGATCATGAACTGAGCTGAGGGCAGAGGCTTTAACCCACTGAGCCACCCAGGCACCCTGAACTTTACCTAGTTTCTTGGCACATAATAGATTTTTGATACATATTTTTGAATGGATAGATAAATGCCAAGAAATTTAATTTATTCAAAAAAGTCAGGGTAATAATAATTTCAAATAGGAATTATCAGTGGATGCTAAAACTAGAGGGAGAAATGTGAGATGTTACAGAATATTTATATCGCCTCAGTATGCCCCACACAGAGAACCAATTCTTTTTTTTTTTTTTTTTAAGATTTTATTTATTTATTTGACAGAGAGAAACACAGTGAGAGAGGGAACACAAGCAGCAGGAGTAAGAGAGGGAGAAGCAGGCTTCCCGCCGAGCCGGGAGCCCGAAGTGGGACTCGATCCCAGGTCTCCGGGATCATGACCTGAGCCAAAGGCAGTCGCTTAACTAACTGAGCCACCGAGGCGCCCCCAGAGTACCAATTCTTTATGAAGTAGAAAAGATGACTTTATGAGGAAAAATCCCAGCAGACATCACCTTAACAAAGAGACCAAAGTTACCACCATCAGTAATAGGGCAAGCAGACACTAGGTGCCTGATACAATGCACAGAGAATCATAACATCCCTTCCAGGATTATTTCTGCCAAATGTTCATATCTAAATCTAATTGTGAGAAAACTTCAGATAAACCCAAACCATGGCATAGCCTTCACTACTGTGAAGGTTCTGAAAAGCAAGGAAAGACTGAAGAACTCTTCCATTTTGAAGAATGATAAAAAGACATCATTTTAGAGTCAACTAAGCAATTAGTCAACTAGAGCAATTATGAGCCAGATTCTTCTGTTGTAGAGGGCATAACTAGAACATCTGGTGAACTCTAAATAGAGTGTGAATATTGCATCACCCACTATCAAAAGCAAAACAAAAATGACACTGATATATTATTATCATTACATATTAGTAATTGGTGGACTCTAAAAATAGTGTGAATTTTAATGATAATGATATACCAATGTTATTTTTTTTTTTTTAGTTTTGATAGTAGGATTGCTATTATATAGCAGAACCTTCTTGGTTTTCTTAGACAAATACTAATGTATTTTGGAGCGACAGGGCATCAGTTTGTCAACTGACTCAGAAACAGTTCTAAAAAAAATAGAAAAAGAAAGACAGTGTAAAGATGGTATAATCTCAATATTTGGGTAACATTAGTCACAGATAAATAGGAACTGTTTGCAAAGTTATGAAAACTTAATTCTAATTTTGAAATTGCATAAATTAAAAATTAAATAGTCCATATCAGGGAAATTCAAATCAAAACCACACTGAGATACCACCTTACACCAGTCAGAATGGCCAAAATGAACAAGTCAGCAAACAACAAGTGTTGGAGAGGCTGCGGAGAAAGGGGAACCCTCTTACACTGTTGGTGGGAATGTAAACTGGTGCAACCGCTTTGGAAAACAGTGTGGAGATTCCTTAAAAAATTGAAAATAGAGCTACTCTATGACCCTGCAATTGCACTACTGGGCATTTACCCCAAAGATACAGATGTAGTGAAAAGAAGGGCCATATGTATCCCAATGTTCATCGCAGCAATGGCCACAATTGCCAAACTGTGGAAAGAGCCAAGGTGCCCATCAACAGATGAATGGATAAAGAAGATGTGGTACATATATACAATGGAATACTATGCCTCCAACAGAAAGGATGAATATCCGACTTTTGTAGCAACATGGACTGGATTGGAAGAGATTATGCTGAGTGAAATAAGCCAAGAAGAGAAAGTCAAGTATCACATGGTTTCACTTACTTGCAGTGCATGAGGGGTAACCTGGAGGACAGTGGGAGAAGGAAAGTAAATGGGAACTAGGGTAATCCAGGGAGAAAAACAAAACAACAGAGACTTTGGACACAGAAACAAACTGAGGGACTTGGAGGGATGAGGGTGGAGGGATGGGAGAGCCTGGTGGTGGGTACTGGGGGCACCTAATGCGTGGAGCACTGGGTGTGGGGAATGGGGAATGAATCTTGGAACACTGGAAAAAACAATTTAAGTAACAATAAAAAAAATTAAATAGTCCAGGGTGTTAATAAGCGATATAGCTTTATTTTTTTTCTCCATAACCTTTACCAGGTCAATTGTGGGCTAGAATTGAAATACAGGATATTACTACAGTATCCCTGCAAGTATAGAATAATCTCAAAATGCCTAAAGGATTAACCCTCTGATGATTATCCCCACTGGAAATAGAACATATGGATGTACTGTTTTGTTATCTTGCACCATCCAGGATTGCTCTGACATAACCTACAACTTTCCATCTCCCAAGTCCATCATTCTCTGATATGCTCGATCTGTTATGTTCATCCATGAGGTGATTTTTCTGACATGCCTAGTGTGATGAGTTAGATTGAATGTATTTATCTCAGAATGAATCCTCATCTCTTCCTACCTATAGGAGACAACTTTATAGATGAGGTGATTAGGTTTTCTACCTCAGTTATTTCAGCTTTTTATTCCATTGACAAAAGAAAGTGAAAATATACATAGAATTATAATGTTTATTATTTATGAACCATCATCAGGTATGTATGTAGTTAAATATTTTATTATGGTTTTTTTTTTGTTGCAACAGAGCAGAGACATTTTAAGTGGTAGAACCAAAAAATGCAGATAGTTCATAGTTTTAAAATTATTTTTTTAAATTTAAATTAAAATAAATAAAATATTAAAATAATAATTAATTTAAATTAAAATAATAATAATAATTGGACACACACAGAGAACTGTGATTTGTATGCAATGATGACATTATTCCAGGGTAATTCTGCTTGTGTTTTACAGGTTATCTGTTAAAAACTGTCAATGATAAATTTGCTCCTGGAAAATACCTTCTTTGACTTCTGCACTGTCTGGATTTTATTTCCTTTCTAAAAGACAGGAAGTGTTTATGTGTACACTCCAGAAGATGAAACTTATTTCTGGCTGCTCTTCAGCAGTGTGCTCTCTCTGGATTCCATTCATTCACTCTCCATTCAGCAAACATTTATTTTATCAGGCAATGCACTAGACTCTGGCATAACAAAATGAGTAGAATCTTGGCAAGGCTCTCTAATAGCAATCTAAATGACTTCTGCAGCAGACAACTCTCAGTATGTGTGCAAACACAAAATTCCTTTTACTGAAAAAAAAAAAAAAAAGAAAGAAAGAAAAAAGGAAAAAAGCGTAAGTCCCCATCTCTGGCTTCATGATTAGATTAGGATTGAAGACTTTACCCAAGCTCAACCACTGAGATTTTCTTTTAATGAATTTGGAATTAGGACTTAAAGGATCTAGTTCTGACATTTGCTTAAATTTAAATGATATGTTCTAGAGCGGTGTGGGGAGTGGGGAGGCTGACTTCTTCCACGTCTGTGAAGAAGGAAAAAGCATTTAATTACCAGGCAGAAGAATGAAGTAGATCTTCAGAGAGATCATACTAAGACACACAGGAAAAAATGATTAAGCTTCAGAGAATAACTATTTGGCTTTCTGGCAGCAATCCAGTTCCTATTTCAAGATTTTAGTCCGGCCCAGATGTATGGTTGACTCCTGAGCAGCACAGGAGTTGGGCACCCCCAATTTCTACACAGTTGAAAATCCATGTATAAATGTTGATTCTCCAAAATCTTAACCTACTGCTGAGTAAAAGCCTTAGAGATAACAAAAACAGTCAATTAACACATATTTTGTACATTATATGTATTATACAGTGTATTTTTAAAGTGAAACTTATTTTGTTGCTTCTTCAGTAGCTGAAGTGATCTCTTTGAATAGAAAGTTACATCCTCTGTTCAAAATCCTAGCCGGATTCCAACTTCAGTCAGAGGAAAAGCCAGTATTGAGACAATGGTCTCTAAAGCCCTGTGTGATCTAATGCTTCTCTGATTTCAACTCCTGATTTCCTCCTTACCCACTTTGTTCCAGGCACATTGCCTTTCTTGTGACTCTTCAAACATAATCTAGTTTAGAACCTTTGAATTTATGCTTTCTCATTCCCAGACCTCACTTGCCCTCTATATCTACATGGCTAACTTCCTAACCTCCTGAAATGTTTAACTTAAATGCCATCTCAACATGTATGTTTTAGTCACCTCTCTAGGATGGCATCTCTCCACATATCATTCCCCTTACCATAACTTAACTTTATATAAGAATTTCTATTTTTTTCTTTATTACCTATATCTTCCCACTAGGTTTTATGCTCCATGTGGTAAGGGTTTTTCTCTATATTATACATATTTGTTTTGCATTTGTTTTCTATAGTTATGTAACAATTTACCACAATTACCACAACTTTAGTGTTTTAAAACAACATCACTTATTATCTCATCGTTTTGTAGGTTGGGAAGTCTGAGTGGACTTGGCTGTGTTCTTTGCTTAGGATCTTACAAAATCAAAATCAAAGTATCAGTCAACCAAACTGTGCTCTTATCTGGAGGCTCTGGGGGAAATGTGCTTCCAAGCTCATTCAGATTATTGGCAAAATTTAGTTCCTTGCAGTCATAGGAATGAAGTCCCCATAACCTTGCTGATGGTCAGCACTCTCAGATTCTAGAGGCTGCCCACGTTCCTGCCATGTAACCCCCTCCATCTTCAGGCTAGCAAAGGTATGTCAAATCTCGCTCCTGCTTCTGCTACCAGGTGGACAAAAACCTGTTTTTAAGCGCTCATGCAATTAGATTTAGACTCGCCCATATAATCTGCCTTTTCCCATGTAATGTAACATAATTGTATGGATAAAATCACATTCACAGGGGTGAGAATTGCATAAGGTCACTTGGGTAATTTTAGAATTATGCCTACAGCAGTGCATATAGCCCAACTTCCAAGATTTTCTGAAATGTTTACTGAATGAATGCAAAAGTGAATAAATGAGTGATGAATGAATAAATGAATGAATGACTATTGCTACAGTCACATGACTGTGTTAAGAATTCTGTATTAGCCTGTCTGCCCTGCGTGCCTAATACCACACACAATCATTGTTTGGGGGGAGCACACATACTTAGGGTTCTACCCAGGCAAGGAACATGGTGGTACAGTTTCCCTTGACTCTCAGATCTCATGAATGTATCTAGAGAATCTCTTTGCTCTTATTTCAGTAGATCAGCAACCCTCATAGAGACTAAAAAGATGAGCCATTCACAAGGACCCGTCACCTTCTAATCTTGTCATTTCCCTTCCTACTCAATTCCTCTTCCTCTCAATACAGAGAATCTTTTTCTAGCTAGACCCTACTCTTCATTTTTGGGTTACCACTAGTCCTTTGCAAAGCTCTTAGTCTTTTTCCTTCTCTTCAGAACATATATCTTTAAACATCAGAAGTCAGGATGATATCAGTTTATAGAATGAGAAAAGGGCAAGAGAGGATGGGAATGGAAAGTAGAGAGGAGTAATTAGAAATATGACAATAAACAACGTTAGTTAATATTTCCAACATATTACTCCCCACTACATTTTAAACTCTTATGTTACTTCATTATTATGGTATGTTTATAGATGTGTCTCTCCCTCTCATACTACTGGATCATTAAGGGCAGAAATAGACATTATTAATTTATTGTTTTATTTCTATTTCCTGGTACAACTCATAGAAGTTATCCAATAAGCTTGCTGAATAAGTGAGATGAATGCATGAATTAAAATAAAATATAATGTGTACAAATTTGTTATTCAATTTAATATATAAAGTATTGGTCCAGCAAAAAACACCCAGATTTCAAATATCTAGGCAGATAGAGATACTTAGAAAAGAATTTCGATAATTTTTGCCAAACAAAATATAAAGTTTAAAGAAATATTGATGATAAATGTTATCTTTTCTACTAATCTAGTTTTGAATATAATCAAAATATTTAAGCATTATTTTACTATACATTTTCATGTGCCATTTACCAATATGAATCAGATTATTAAATCCAAACATTTCTTCTTGGATTTCTAGTGCATGTACAATGCACTCCAAAAGTTACAAATCTGCGTCGGTTGTTTTTTGATATCTGCTAGAGGATGTTCACATTAAGATAAATGGATTGTCATGTTTTGAGAACTGTTTAGTTTCACTTTTAGGGGACCATCTGTTCTCTGATGAATGGTTCTGTGTATAAGAGCGGGCATGTTGATTTAGCTCTTTTTTAAATAAATGCCATAGCTAATTATTTTTTTTTAAGAATGCAATTCTTAACCCCTCTAACTTCCATAGTCTCTTCTTAAAACAATAACTGTGTAATAAGCGTTCATGCTAACATAAAGGTTTCTCTTAGGATGCAAATATATTCATCTTCAACTATAGAAAAAACAATTTGGTAGTTGGAGTTCAGGTACTCTTGCTGAATAATTTCCTTCCCTATCTGAGAAACTCATAATCTGAATGAGCACATCATTTGAACTGCATACACTGAACAGTCAAAGAGGAAGGAAGGACAGCCTTGAATCAATTTTATTCATCAGTGAAATGAGAAGTTGCTCAGTAATAGCACCTGCATATTTGTTTGCACACTACTACTTTGTATCATCACAAAAGAAAAATAATACAAATAATAAAATTAAAAACAATACTATTAGCACATAGTGATCCATATAATTTGCTGAATTGGTGGGTACTTGTTAATTTAAGGTTTGAACATGTATTAAAACCATTCAAATTATAGTCCACAGCTATACAATCAAAAGCAAAATTATTAAGTACTTTCAGCTGTCATTTATAGAAATGATTAAAGAATCTACTTCATGGGCGCCTGAGTGGCTCAGTTGGTTAAGCGACTGCCTTTAGCTCAGGTCACGATCCTGGAGACCCAGAATAGAGCCCCACATCAGGCTCCCTGCTCAGCAGGAAGCCTGCTTCTCCCTCTCTCACTCCCCCAGCTTCTTGTGTTCCCTCTCTGGCTGTGTTTCTCTCTGTCAAATAAATAAAATATTCCAAAAAAAAGAATCTACTTTATAACATATATAAAATATAAGTTAGAATTCATATATATATATATATATATATATATATATGGCAGACAGACTTACAGACAAATAAATGACAGATAGATAAATTTCTTTTACTGCAGATATCTGTAGTTTTCCAAACTGTGTTCTATAGTAGAGCCCTAGGTTTATGAGAACTATGGGTAGGATTGAGAGTAAAGGCTAAAATTGGACTTATGAACACCCATTCTTAATTCAAGCAAAACTGCTCTGTCTTAATTTTACAGAAAATGTTTTTGCACGTTTGCATTCACTGAATCAGTTCCATAGCTAAAGAAATGGGAAAGCCAGTGCCCTAGATAAATCCACCTCCCTGACACTTTTCTACTTTAAAACATCAGCCATGATTGCAGAAAATGTTTTTCTATGCAAAATAGCATTTATCCTTGTCAGAAGAGACCAAGTAACGGCTGACAACTATTTCTTACTTTTTGAAATAGAGAGAGGGAAGAGATAACCTGTTCAGTGCTTCACATCTGCTCACCGCCTCACATCTGCTCACCTGACACTGTCTCCTACAGTGCATACCAGTGACAAGCTCTCTGCAACCACATAGTCTGTGAGACCATGATGAATATTCTCTGTTGCTGGGATCTCCGCCATGACTAGGGAAACTCAAGAAGATATTTTAGGATAGAGATATCTTTCTACTTAATGTTTCCCATATTTTCATGAAGACCGCCTTCTTCACATAGCATTGACTTATTTTATCCTTTAAGGTTTTCTGTACTAAGTCAAAGAAAATTACTCCTGTTAACGTGAGTAAAAGGGAATTTATTGGGAGGATATAGAGTGATTCACAGACTTAAAGTAAGGAACTAGGCTTCATGAAGGAGGACCCAGAGAAGCTTCCTGAATCTGGATAGTGGCAACCATGGAAGTATCTCTTCAGGTGATACCTATCTGGTCAAATCATTTGCAATTTTTTTCTTAACTTATATTACAGTAGGATAAAGTGTCTTGTCCCCATCAGAAATCAAACCACCCATTTGCACTCTAACAACCATCCCTCTCACTTTTTCCAGAACTAAACTCTGACAATTTTACACACTGTAGGATATTTTTCTCCTAATTTCTACATTTGCCCACCTTCTCTTCAGCATTCAGACATGCTTTAGAATACTCACCAAAAAAAAAAAAAATCTATATACTTTTGTGTTATCATTCTGCCACCAACTACTACTTTCTTATTAACTTTCATGTCAACACTTCTTCAAGGGAGCAGTTTACTGACTCAGTTCATATGTCCTCACATGGCATTCTCTCCCACTCATTCTAACCTACTCTATTGTCTGGGAACTAGAAACTGAAGAAATCACTACTGCCAAAAATACCAGTAATCTCTATCCTTGTCAACTCTGCTGGTAACCTATCTGATTTTGCCTTAGCTTCTGAGAAGCATTTAAGCTTGGTGACCATGCCTTCTTTCCCAAAACATATTTTCTCTATTTCTCCACAAGAAATGTCCTTCCTAACTCAGTAGAAAGTCCTTTCCAAGATCTTTTGCTGCCTTGACTTCTAAGTATTGAAGTGCCTCCTGGGATTATCCCTGTCACCTTTTTCCCATTACACACTCCACACCCACAAATTCACTCTCTTTCTCATGAGTTACTACACATGTCAGTAAATCCCAAATATTTCTCTGTAGCCTTATCTTCTCCTCAGTTTAAGATACTTTTATTCAGTTGTTCTACTTGGCATCTTCACATGTATGACCAATGAGCATCCAAAACTTATGCAAAAAACAGAATGCTTATACTTTTGGCATTCTCAACTAGATCTTTCTTTCTTTCTTTCTTTCTTTCTTTCTTTCTTTCTTTCTTCCTTCCTTCCTTCCTTCCTTCCTTCCTTCTTTCCTTCCTTCTTTCTTTCTTTCAAGATTTTATTTATTTGCCAGAGAGAAACACAGCCAGAGAGGGAACACAAGCAGGGGAGTGAGAGAGGGAGCCCGATGTGGGGCTCAATCCTGGGTCTCTGGGATCATGACCTAAGCCCAAGGCGGTCACTTAACCAACTGAGCCACCCACACGCCCCTCAACTAGATCTTTCTTTAGTCTTCTCCAACCAGTTGGCCAAGGCAAAAATCTAGGACATACATTTAATCCAACATCAAATACTGTTGCTTATACTTTTAAAACTTAAACAAAACCCATTTAGGTTTTTAAGTCTGTCCTAAGGATACCAGATCAAATCATCCTCATTTCTCACTTGGACTATTACCATAACCTCCTGAATAGTTCTCCATTTTGTATCTTAACAATTTTCCCCTTCACAAGAGAGAGAAAGAGAGAGAAAAAAAGACAATTTAGGAATTTAGAAATACTATTCGTAGTATCACTCTCTTCTTTAAAGCCCAATGATCTCAGGTCATATTTGGAATAAGATCATATTCTGTGATATAATCCCACTCGTTCTCTGACTTTATTGCCTATTAGGTTACTCCATTGGTTTTCTTTTACATAGAGTGCACTAGATAACCCTTGAAAAACTCTTGATTTGTACATGGATGACTCCTTTTTATTCATTTTAATTTATATCTTTATATAACTATTTGACATAACATACAATTCCAAAATCTCAGACTTACCACACACACACACACACACACACACACACACACACACACACACCACACCACACCACACCAAATGGTTGAACAGTTCAATTTGACTCAATGTGGTGTGTGTGTGTGTGTGTGTGTGTGTGTGTACGCACGTGTGCACATGTGTGGTATGGGGACTTCCTCTACACCGCGGAGTTTCCAGGGGTTTCTTTTCTTTAGTGGCTCCAATGTCCTATAAGGCCTGGAGATTCCCCACTTAAAGCCTCTGCATCTAGCCTATATCACCTTTAGAAGAGAGTTTATGGAGAATTAGACAGAATCCGCTACAGTCCATGTCCAAAGTAGATTTCTTTAGTTTTTCTCCAAATTCCTTTGACTAAAATTCAGTCCCATGGTCCCATACCATCAAGGAAGCCTGGGAAATGTGGCTTAGTGGTTTCTCCAGGATGAAGAGGAAAATATGAATATTGGTAATTACCAATAACCTTTGGCATATCACTTAAACAAGTAGTTATCCAGTAATATTTTTTTCACATTACCAAATTTTAATTATCTGTAAAGCAGGTTTTAGTACATTATCTTTTTTGGTTTGCTAATTATTCCTTTAGTCATGCAGTAATTAATCCATATTCATGCTGTTTCCCTTTAGGAGAATGTATGCTTCATAATGACAGGGATTTTGTCTGTCCTGTTTCATTCTATGCTCTACCCTTGGTTCATAGCTCTAATATATGACTGGAACAAATTAAGGACTTCATTAATACATGTTTGCTATAAATTTAGAGGTTCTTGCATTGGTTTATGTCCAAGATTTTAAAAGATTTAACAACTTGTTTGGAAAATCTATGAACATTGTATCTTGAAAGAGATAAACGCAATTAAATCTTATTTCCTTCACTCACTTTTAGAAACTTAGCAAGAAGTTGGCTCACAGCCAACTAAGCAATGCAGCTTGAGTTAATTGGAAGAATAGGCCAATTCAGAGGCTGAATCCTGGAGGGTTTCCTATTTCTTATTTCTACCAAGGTCCCTATGCTCACACAGGGAGCCTCCACTGTGTCATAGGTGCCTCAATATTTCCTGCTCTCCTTTTATTAAAATACCTAGATCATTTCAAGTTTAGGTTTTTCTCTACCATAATGTTGTCCATGTGTCACTCAGATAGTCTCAATCTAGAAAAACTGGGCTATGTGAGGGACTGTGTTTTTTCACTATAATCATTCTCTCTCTCTCTCTCTCTCTCTCTCTATATATATATATATATATATATATATATATATATATATATAAAGACTTAATTTATTTTGAGAGTGAAAGAGAGAGAAAGGGGGAACTTAGGCACATTTGAGCAGGGGGAATTGTAGGGGGTGGGGTGAGAGGGGGGGAGAATCTTGAGCAGACTCTGTACTGAGAATGGAACCCAACATGAGGCTTGATCCAGGACCCCAAGATCATGGCCTGAGCTGAAACCAAGAGTCATATGTTTAACCAACTGAACTACCCAGGTACCCCTATAACCATTCTCTTTTTAAATTTTGGGGCAACTTAATTTAATTTTTATTTTTTACTGTGAAGTGTTAGTGTCCATGAATCCTTTGTGTAATATTGTCCAGTGAAGGAGAATTAGGTCACCAGTCAAATACAAGTATACTTATCAGAAAAAAAGGGGGGGGGCATGTGAGGGATAAGAAGGATGGAATTTAAACAAAAATGAAAACAAAAGGAGCCATCTAGATTTTTCCTTTCAAGAAGTAGAACTCTGTATGAAAGAATGTCATTATACACAAGTTAAAAGAATATACTGTCTTACTGAATACTCACTACCAAAATCATGAAATTATAACAAGAAGAAAAACAAGTGAAACAAATAAAGAATTATTTAATAAGTAAATAAGGATATGTTATTCTGTATATATAAGAGTTCAGGATTCTTTATATTAAAAATGCAATACAGATTCTTCTTTATTTCTAATTTTTTTAAAGTTCTTATATTTCCCCTCATATTTCTGTTCTAGATGAACCAATATTGTCAAATGAAACACATCTTTTGGGAGTTAAATTATAATTCTGGGATTTGAAAAAAAATCCTAAGAATGCATAAAAACTTTTTGGTGATTTTGGTCTCTATTTTCCTTTATTCCATAAGACAAGCTTTAAAGCAAGATGATATGATGAGGCATTTTTCAATTCTTCTTCATTATTTTTCATAATTTTATAACCTCAGTAAAGATTTTTCCACATGGATCCAGTAATAATTAAATATATTTGTAAATTGATACTCATTTATTTCATTTTACATACATCAATTTTTTTTTATTCTCGAGTAGCACTCATTAAAGACAACAGTTTCTATGATGTAGGTACTATTTAAGCCAAAGTTAAAGCCCTCAAAAAGTATAAACATGCATACAGTTTATTAGAAAGCTTGTTTAAGGAGTCAAGTGACACAATAGAGGAAGCAATGCTTCAGTTAAATCCTCCCTGATGAGCAGGAATTCACTGGGCAAAGTCTAGAAATGAATTACAGTGTAGGGGAACAGAATGTGGAGAGGCAGTGATTTGTAAAGTAGCATAAAAAAACTGAGGTATGACTAATAGTTGAATATGTCTGTGGGAGAAACTGAGTTACAAAAGATGAAAAGAGCAAGCAGGGTTATCTCATAAGGGATCTTCTATGTTAAGGAATTGTTTTTCCTTATCTATGCAAAGAAGTTTGGAATTTGCCAACTTCCTAAACTTTAAAATGATTCAAGCATAGGAATTACATAATCAGATTCGGGCATCAGAAGTATAAGTACTGGGGTGCCTGGGTGGCTCAGTTGTTAAGTATCTGCCTTTGACTCAGGTTAAGATCCCGGAGTCCCCAGAATGAGCCCCGAACCCCGCATCAGGCTCCCTGACCAGGAAGACCGCTTCTCCTTCTGTCCCTCCCCCTGCTTGTGTTCCCTCTCTAGCTGTGTTTCTCTCTGTCAAAAAAATCTTAAAAAAAAAAAAAATGAAAAAAGAAATATAACTATTAACGATTGAAGGAGGAAATTTAATAACAAATGAAGACCAAATAGAATGACTTATGTTTATTATGGTCCTATAACATTATAGACTAAACCACTACCTCTAATCCTAACACACCATAATAATTTGAAGAATGTTAAAAATAAAAAATAATCAAAATAAAATAAATATCTCAATGACTCAGAAATGAAAACTAGAGATTCCACTTTGAGTATTTATTAAAATTAAAGAAATCACTATATTGAAAAAATATTTGCACCTGTATGTTTATTGCAGCATTAATTATTATAGTCAAGTTATAGAAACAACTTAAGTTGTCCATCAACAAATGGATAAAGAAAATATTATATATGCAATAATATAATTGATATATATATGTATACACACACACTATTCAGCCATAAAAAAGAAGAATGTCCTATCATTTATGACAACATGGATGGACTTTGAGAGCATTATGTTAACGGAAATAAGTCAGACAGATAAAGTCAAATACTGTATGATGTCTCTCACACACAGAATCTAAAAAAAAAAAAACAAACAAACATAGAAAGCTTATAGAAAAGGAGATCAGATTTGTGGTTACCAGAGGTGGGAGGTGGAATAGTTGAATAAAGGCAGTAAAAAGATACAAACTTCAGTTATAAAATAAGTACTGAAGATATAATGTACAATATGATGACTGTAGTTAACAGTGCTTAATGGTGTATCTGAGAGTTACTAAGAGCACTAAAATTTCTCATCACAAAGAAAAAAATACATTCTTCTTTTTGTGTCTGTATGAGATCATAGACATTAACTAAATTTATTGTGATAATCGCTTCACTTCAATATATGTAAGTAAGGTCATAATACTGTAATAAAATAAGAAAGAAAAAGAAAGAAAAGAAGAAATGAAAAATAAACACCAGGATCAATAAGAATTTTTACAATGACAGCACCATTATTTTCCCAGCACAATGAATGAAAACAAGTTCTACATCAAAGTGCATCATCACAGAGTTTTCAGAACATCATCGATAAATAAAATATTCTCAAAATTTTGAAAAAGGAAAAATAGGGTGCACATATAACAAAGAAATAATTGAGATGTCATCCCACTTTTAAACAGCAATGCCAGAAATTAAAGAAAACAGTGTGATGTATTAAACACGAAAGAAAAAATAATTTCCAACCCACAGGCTTAGTGAAACCATCAGTCAATTTGTGCATAAAGTTAAGATATTTTCAGTCATTTAATGCATCTTTTATTAGGATGCTGTTTGATGATGTGTCCACAAAATCAAGAAAGGAAAAGAGAGAAAAGCCCAGGGTTCAAGAAATGGGAGATAGAATACAGAAGGAAAGAGGAGGCAGAGAAAAGCAGAAACAAGGAGCTATTTGGGCAACATGCCTAGAAAATAGAGGAATCCAGCCCAGTGGGGATATACCCACAAAAAATACAGATCTGAAATATTACCTAGTGCTCTGATCACATAAGAAGAGTTTTATAGCTCCATCAGATAACTGAGTGAAATTTTGGGACAAATTAAGCATATATCTGAATAGAATTCCAGAACTAGAAAATGGTAGAAGACTAAACTGAAGTGATTATTTAAAGAGATCCTGGCAAGAATTATCTGAACCAAGGGAACACATGAGCACTCATATGAAAATCAAACATTAAATTTGGGGTAGAATAAATACAAACAAATGCATGTCATGGTGGAACTTAAGACTTCAGAGATTGAAAAGTCTTCAAGAGAAAAAAAGTAATTTAATTTGCACAAGGCATTAAGCTAAGATGACGTCAGGAACAGGGGCCAGAAGACATTCTTCATGATAACTGTTTAGCCCTAAATTAGGTAAATTGGGAGGAGGAAACAATTAGAGGCCTACTTGTCAGCCCACCTGCATTCATTGCTATTGTCTCCTTACTTGAGACAGTCCTTTCTAGCTGGTTATGCAATTATCTGCCCAGGACACTGACAGAGGGGAGGAGGGTCTGGGGGATGCAGAGGAGGGGTCTTTGAAGGGACACATGGGAGAGAGGGGTGGGTTGAACTTAAAAGAATAATTTCTTTCCAACCTACTCTACCATCTATGAGTCCTGAACATGTGCTCCAGGATAGTTCCCTCACTTCCATTCTCTGGTACCCAACTACCTTCTGTCTTCCCAGGTTATTCTCAGAGTTTTAATAAATTACTCACCATACCATGGAGAATCATAAAACTCTGTCACTCCTGTAGCATCTCAGGGAGAGAGAACCAGCAACTGATGCCAGCTTACTACCTTATTGGTAAATAAAGTTTTATCTAAACTTTCATTTTTATACTGACCTTTACATTTTCCTAGTAAAACTAAAGTTTATGCAGCATCTTTATCCTCTATCAAGACTCTAATCTAGTAGATCTCTGAGAATTTTCTTTCCTTTTTTTCTCCATGACAAGAAAAAGGAAATTACTCTAAAAGGTGCCTACATAGGACTGATGAAAGTGGTACCTGGAATGAAAATACAGGGTTTAGGGATGCCTGGAGTGTAAAATAAGAAGTGATTAAGCCCAAACTACAAAACTTGAGGCACTCAGTCGTAAGGCACCATGTTCATTTCCCAACCTCAAAAAATAATCCCGAAGGGTTGCAACCCAGACTCTGCCCTCTACCCTAACATAACTATTACTAGTACAAGCAAAGTTCTAAAGGAATAAAACAAACTCATGAGGAAAAAGACAAAAACATCTAAGATGTACCAGCACTAAGAAGAAAACACATACTCTATATCAATGGAAGCTTAGAGACTTTTTCAAAATAGAAAAAAATATATAGTATTCAGAACGCAAAGACACAGATCATGAACAAAGAGAAGATAGTAAATTTGAAAATATCAAAGTCAAGAAACAATTGAATTTCTTCCAGAGGAAATATCAACCTCAACAGAGTAAAGAGTGTGATTAACATAAGATTTCTTTTCATTAATAGAGGTGGGAGAAGAAAAATCAGGAAAGACCTTTCATTGTACAGCCAGGAAAAGAATGATATGTAGTTAAGATAAATATATAAATAGCAAAGGCAAACAAGATCTGAGATAACATCATGACTCTTTTTAGAAAAGAAAGAAAGAAAAAGAAGGAAGGAAAGGGAGGAAGGGAGGAAGGGAGGGAAGGAGGAATGGGGAATAAGGGAGGGACAGAGGGAGGAAGAGCTTGTATTCTAGTAATAAAATAGCAGTAAATAAGAGTAGGAGAAAGAAAAGGAAACAATATGAGAATGGCCATGGGAGGAGAAGAGATCAGAGGTGACTAGAAGTCCAGGTTCTTTTCTTATTCAGACAGGATACACAGAGAGGGGAAAGTTTCACACAGTGAC
This sequence comes from Spilogale gracilis, assembly GCA_004023965.1. Classification (NCBI taxonomy): domain Eukaryota; kingdom Metazoa; phylum Chordata; class Mammalia; order Carnivora; family Mephitidae; genus Spilogale; species Spilogale gracilis. The sequence goes on from PITA01008377.1 coordinate 50,470, forward strand.
AAGAAAAGTACATGCACTTACCGTATTTAATTAATAAAGATAGCCCACAGCAGAGAAGAAATAGAACATTTGGCTTTGAAATGATAATATTCCAACCACAGAATGAAAGACATAAAAAGAAAGGAAAAATGGGGCGCCTGGGTGGCTCAGTTGGTTGGGCGACTGCCTTCAGCTCAGGTCATGATCCCGGAAACCTGGGATCAAGCCCCACATCGGGCTCCCTGCTCAGCGGGAAGCCTGCTTCTCCCTCTCTCACTCCCCCTGCTTGTGTTCCCTCTCTGGCTGTGTTTCTCTCTGTCAAATAAATAAAATCTTAAAAAAAAAAAGAAAGGAAAAATGCATTGTAAATAAATACAAAATACTGAGCAGATCAGGGAAAAGAAGGGCTACTTATAAACAGAATTTTAGAAAAACTGTTAGCCACACATTATCTACAACAGCCACATTTAAACCTAACATTTGAACAAATCTTGAAAGTGAAAGATTGAAAAATATCTGCCAATCAATATTGCTTTAAAAAGATAATTGGGGTAGCAAAATTTTATCAATTCAGTTAAAATTTAAGTTGAAAGCCATCACCAAGTAAATTTAGGTGTTATATACTAGAAAGGGGGACAAAATATAATGACTGTGAGCATATATAAACTCAACAATATATCTTCAAAATACATAGAACAACTGAGAGAGGGGGACCTAAGTGGCTTAGTTAAATGTCTGCCTTCGGCTCAGGTCATGATCTCAGGGAGGTCCTGGGATCCATTCCTGTACCAGGCTTCCTGCTCAGTGGGGAGTCTGCTTCTCCTTCTCCCTGTCTCTCCCCAACCTTGTGCTCCCTCTTGCTCACTTTCCAAAATAAATAAACAAAATCTTAAGAAAAAAAAAAAAACTGATTGGGGCCCCTGGGTGGCTCAGTTGGTTAAGCGACTGCCTTCGGCTCAGGTCATGATCCTGGAGACCCGGGATCGAGTCCCACATCAGGCTCCCTGCTCAGCGGGAAACCTGCTTCTCCCTCTCTCAGTCCCTCTGCTTGTGTTCCCTCTCTAGCTGTGTTTCACTCTGTCAAATAAATAAATAAAATCTTAAAAAAAAAAAAAAGAAAAAGAAAAAAAATTGAGAAAACTGGAGAAATTTACAAAAATCAAAACCTGTACTGGAGTTTTAATAAATCCTTCTCAAAAACTGACATAATAAGGAGAAAAAAAGCAAAAGAAAATTGAGTAATATGATTAATTTGCTTAAACTAATATTCATCTGGAGAACTATAAACCCATCAACCAAAACTACACATTTTTCTTGAGCAATCACAAAACTGTGTACCAAGCTTACAAGAGAGCCTAGTCTATTGCCATAATCAGTATTATAAAAAAAACTATATATTTTTTAAAGATTTTTTTTTTTATTTATTTTACAGATAAATAAAGCTAGAGAGGGAACACAAGCAGGGGGAGTGAGAGAAGGAGAAGCAGGCTGCCCGCCAAGCAGGGAGCCCAACGTGGGGCTCAATCCCGGGTCTCTGGGATCATGACCTGAGCCAAAGGCAGTCGTTTAACCAACTGAGCCACCCATGTGCCCCCAAAAAACTGTATATTCTCACTATGATATAATAAAATTCGAAACGAATAACAAAGCATGACTTAAAACTACTTGTATGGCTGGAAAGGTTTAAAATATTCTATTAAATAGGGGCACCTGGGTGGTTCAGTCAGTTAAGCATCTGCCTTTGAATCAGGTCATGATCCCAGGGTGTTGGGATCAAGTCTCATGCCTTTCCACTCCTCAGGGAGTCTACTTCTCCCTGTACCTCTCCCCCCGTGCTCACATGCTCTCTCTTTCTCAATAAATAATATCTTTAAAGTTATGTATTGTTAAAGTAGAATTTAAAATAAGAATTATATTAAATTGAGTATAATATACTATGAGATTGATAAAAAGATATGGGCAGAAAGGCCTTCTGTTGCTGGCACTTGTTTAGAGAAAAGCTGAAAGCTGAACCCCGAGAACTCCAGGCTCAAGCACAAAGCATGGCCAAAGATGAGTAAAGCATGTAAGACACTGATAGCAACTATACAACAGCAAACTTAGACCATCTCCCAACTAGATAAACCCCAATGGGAACAGCTTGATAGAAGAAACAAACCTATTTCCAGAATCAACTGTACCTGCATCAGTCTTAGTCTATACTCATGATGTCTGCCATTAAATAATTTTTTTTTAAGTATGAAACACAAAACACAAAATTGGAAAATATATCTCACTGCCAAGAGAAAGTCATACTTTCATGGTCAAATTAATTTTTCTTTATTGCCTGTTCTTTAATAAAGTTGTTTTCCAAATATGGTTTCTGTCTGAGCAATATGAACATTATCTCATAACTTGATAGAAATGCAAATTATCAGGTCCCATCCTAGACTTAATGAATCAGAAACTCTAGAATATTGAAATACTACCACAAAAACTGAGGATGCATTGTATGGTGACTAACATAACACAATAAAAAAAATGAAAAAGGAAAAAAGAGAAAAATATGGAAATGGTAGAAAAAGTAAAAAGAGAAAACAACAGCTCTAAAGTTGGGGGCAATAAATTGTTTTCAGGAGCTCTGTGCAGGATTGTAACACATATTAGAGTTTGAGAAATATTGCAGAGGAACTACTAGGTTAGTCTATATTCATTCCCTTGAAAATATAAAAATTCTAAAGGAAGGCAAAGGATTGTGTTAAGATCGCTACATGCCAATCTACACATATTCTTACAGAAACGCAAATGAGGACGGTTTTCTCTTCTTGCTTTGAGCTTTTCTTGTACCAGCTGAAAATACTATAGGGTCTAGAGGAAGAAAGCTTCTGGTGGCTACTGATTCTCCACCTACACATGTAATAGGTCTGACTTGTTTTATCACAGATGACTCATTGGAGAACTTTGATCCAATTTTTCCATTCAATTTTTTAAAGAAGAAAATATTCAGTATATGATTTTTTTCACAATCTAATTTACCAACAGAAGATAGTAACATTTAAATATGAAATTTAAATATGTCCTCAGTTTTGGATTCTCTCTCTAGAATTTCATACCAGTCTCTTTCTGAGACACGTACCAGTGTTATAAGTACTGAAGATTGCTCGGAATACTTAACATCTGGAACATATGCTAAGAGATGAGCAGCAGCTTACAGTAATTCATCAATCATGATATAAAAGAGCTTACTGTACCATTTCATGAACTCAAGTGGAGTATATTCCATTTGGATACTTAGTCAAAAATAGTGATAGAGATAAAATAAACAAAAATAGTGGTTTATGGTTAAAAATGTTTTCAATTAAATGTACTTTGTTAATAATATAACAATTACCATACTACACCACCTTTTATATTACAGAGTATATCATACAGAATTATGCCATTTAAGACCCAGAACAAGTCTTCTCATTCTTAATTTTTTTGAAAGACACATGAGAAAATCAATGTAGTAATTGTCAATTTATCCCAAATGTTAGTCATTCCTCCTAATAAAATATGATATTATAAAAATGCTTAGGGTTTTATATCTATCTCAAAAGTGTTACATGTAATTGAACATGGATTTTATTAATGAAGTAATGGAAATGGAATTTAATCTGAAAAGATAAATGCCAATTTGATGTATCTTTCCTCCTAACCTATTAGGCTGATTATAAAAACAGACACCTTCGTGTTTAAGCAGCTAAAGCTTCACCTGACCACTTCCCAATTTTTTCTTCATCTGCCAAGTTGTTCTGGGCTATAAACAGATGTACAACCTTGATGGACCAACATTCATTTTTGTTTTACTCTGACTCAACAAAGCAATACTCTTCAGAATCAGTAATAGGCAAGTAACTGCCATTATTTCTTATTATTGCATTTCCATGTTAACAAAACATTTTGAAATTAGAGAAACATTTTATGTTCTCTCATACTATAGATTTTCTCAGATCCTTTAGGGCTCACGTCTTACAGATGTTATGATAATGTAAAAGATTGCTGTCTATACCATCCATTCAGAGAAATCAACAATGTTATTACAAAACAGCTGGTTTAACTACAGGAGAGAAGTACAAATTAGCCTCAGGTATGAAACTACTGAGATGGGGAGCAGCAAAGCAAGGCACGGTGCTGAGGGGAACACCGTGGCAGCTGCAAGAGAGGGAAGGTGCCTTAGGACAGAATGATAGGAAATATTTTAAAAAATGAAAAAAAAAAAAGGAAGGACAAAGAAAGATCCTGCCAATAGAAAAACTCACACCACTCCTGGTATTAAAGAACAATCCTCAGAATGAAAGAATAGTAGCCTAGTATCCCAGTAACTTAATAGGTTATATAGCACTTCTCTTGTAACCCACTTGGGAATTATAACAACACAGTGTTATTTAATTTTTTAAACTGACATTTTCTTTTCATATTTTTAATTTTTTTTAAAGATTTTATTTATTTATTTGACAGAGAGAAGCACAGCTAGAGAAGGAACATAAGCAGGGGGAGTGAGAGAGGGAGAAGCAGGCTTCTTGCTGAGCAGGGAGCCGGATGCGGGGCTCGATCCAGGGACTCCATGGTAATGACCTGAGCCAAACGCAGTTGCATAACCAACTGAGCCACCCAGGTGCCCCTAAATTAACATTTTCTTAAACTCAAATTCAGTCTGCACATCTTTACCCTCAAGACTCATCAAAGAACAAATTATTTTGTACAGTGTTGGAAAGTGTTGAACATCCTCACTGCACATCATTTTTTTTGCACCCTCTATACCACTCCTTGGGGGAAGATAGGAAGGCACAGGTCTTCTCAATGGTAAATATGACATTGACTTTATATTCAAGCCCTTCAGGGCCTTTCCATTAAATCTAGAATAAAATGTATATTCCTGGTATGTTTTCTATGTGCTTCACAATCTTAGCTTTCCTGAAACCCTAGTATCACTGCTTTTCTGATCCAGTCCATTCTTATCATATTAAACCTTTATAATTTCCAAAACTTACTAATGAGTCCTGCCTGCCATAGCATTATGGCTTATCTTTCCTTTTGTTTAGAAAGCTGATAGGGCTCCTCAATTTCTTGTTGTACTTCTACCTACTTTCAAGGTCTAGTGTAAGAATTTCCTCACCTGTGAAGTCTTTTCTGATCAATTCAGGCATGGTTAATGATAATAATAATCTTGGGGGTGCCTGGGTGGCTCAGTTGTTAAGTGTCTGCCCTCAGCACAGGTCATGATCTCACAGTCCTGGGTTCAAGCCCCACATCGGGCTCCCCACCCTGCGGGAAGCCTGCTTTTTCCCTCTCTCACTCCCTGGCTTGTGTTCCCTCTCTAGCTGTGTTTCTCTCTGTCAGATAAATAAAATCTTTAAAAAAAATAATAATAATTTTGGAGTCCTCAAAGTCTATAATAAAGAACCCCTATTATAAAGCTCATAATACAATTATGTGTTTACATTTCTGCACTTTTTACTAGAATCTTAAGTCCTTTAATGGAAGATTTTATATTCTATATACTTTCTGAACACATATCAAAATGTCTGCCTTATAATGAGTGCTCAAATAATATTTTTTGAAAGAGTGGATATTCAGATCCCTCCTTAAAGGAAGACAAAAAGAGGGTAAATACACAAACCCAAAACAGGTTGGTATACATTTGTAATATTTATCAACAATTAAATTACTGTTTTGAGTATTTAAGTGTTCCTTTCACTCAAGAAAATCATTAGTAACAAGGAAAAAGTGCAGCCTTGCATATAGATAATAAGGAATCACTCTGGCCTTAATTACAATACTGAGGATTTGGGAAAGATATTTAACATCCTGAGGCTGCAGGTTTCTCAGACATAAAAACAATATAAAACATAGCAAACGGACAGTTACTGAGTAACTTCTTACTACATGTTAGTTGCTATTTCAATTCTCAGGTCAGTCCATTTCTGTCTTACGTGACTATCTTTAAGATTTTAAAATAAGACCATATTTGTAGCGCCTCTCTTTGTTTTCATTTTTAGACGAGCATACACACACACAAAATAAATATCAAATAGATATTCTCAGAGATCATTTTTATTCTCTAATAGTTAGGAAAGTTTTAATGATATTACATTTAGGAGGAATTTTTTAGAGAAATGAGAATGGGGAAAACATTACTCCAGTAGATAGATCGATGGATAGATAGCTAGGTAGGCAGATGGAAAAACAGATACATCTTTACTATTTACCCATTTCTAAAATTAAAATAAATTCAAATGCCAGTCTCAATTTATGTTATTCTTTCTTATTCATTTCTTATTTTTCACCTTCTCAATTCCTTCTCTTTTCTTTTTCCTCTTGTTCTCTTCCTGACTCAATGGCAGAAGGATTATAAATGTATGTCCAGAATTGGGCAGCAATATTAGGATTTGTTTCAGGGAGTCATTATTTCCATTTTTATCTCCACTGATAAATAATTCCCCTACTAACAAATTAGTTGTAATTTTAACTCATAAGTTTGACACTAATGCAGGCATATTAGTATAAATCTGTTAGTGAAATAAGTAGGTGCTGCACACTGCTCACTTTTACCCAGCCTTTTTTCTTCTAGTCTCATAAAGAATAAAGAAAAAAAAATACACTTATTGTGAATGGTACTAATTTTGGTGACCACAAATTGATATGTCAGTTTTAGCCATTTTATAGTAATATGACAACATCATAAGGTGACCTTAGGAAAAATTATTCTATAAAATGCCCAAGGAACTGAAATAAAAGAACTACTCCCAGAAAAGACAGATCTAAGTTAATTTCAATCTCTTTGTCATATGTCTAATGCATTTTATGGTTAATGAATAAGTACTCCTAAGAATGAAATATACTAAAATTTAAAATGGGATTAAAAAAATCCCACACACATCAAATCAGAAAAACAAAGTACAATATGTCTTAAATTAAAAACAATGTACCCAATGTTTCCACTACGTATTATAATAAGTGTCATATTTTAATAAGTGTAGAACTAACAATAAGATACCAATGAATTTGTGTTTTAAAACTGTAATCATGGGGGTGCCTGGGTGACTCAGTTGGTTAAGCGACTGCCTTCGGCTCAGGTCATGATCCTGGAGACCCGGGATCGGGTCCCACATTGGAGTTTCTGCTTGGTGGGAAGCCTGCTTCCCCCTCTCTCCCTCCCCCTACTTGTGTTCCCTCTCTAACTGCATTTCTCTCTGTCAAATAAATAAATAAAATCTTAAAAAAAAAAAAACCCTGTAATCATGAAATGATTCTATATATATTTTCTGCTGGGTTTCTATCCTGATAGACAAGTATGTAGTATAAACATCTGGATTTTGCTTAGTTAAGGACAACCTGTCTTACTTGTACAATTAATGACTGGGTGGATGATATTTACGTGGTTCAGATAAAACAATAGGAAATAAGCAATAGTACAGGGGTGGATTTGTGACACAAATTTATACAGTATCATTCACTGTTGAATGACCATATACAAGAAATATACCAGATAATGTAATCTATGTCAACTTGGATACAGATTTCCAGAATCATACCACTGGGCAATAAATCTAAACAACAAGCATTTAGATGAAGACACTGGTTGAAACACTGACCATGTTGGCATATAGGCTGAAAGGAATGACTGAATAAGCTGAATGACAAACTCCAAATTTCGAAGGATTCTGACAGGCATTAAAAATGAACCAAACTTAACAACATGAAATGTGTAAAAAAAAAAAAAGCCATATATTTTTGATAGGTATATAATCATGTGATCTTTGTAAAACAGATTTTAAAGAAAAGACCAAGAAGGATCCTTTCAGGTATAGTGTCCCCAACATCCTTGGCTCCAAAAGCACCTTCTTTCAAGTATCCCTGGTTTTTCTGCTATTACCTTTGTAGGTAAGTAATGCAGCATCCTTGTGTTCTCATGGAAATGAGTATAAATCTCCATTCTCTGAATTCTCTGAAAATAAGTTACCCTTGATAATTTACAAATAAACCTTATTTAACATTAGGCAAGAACTATTAAGTTATATATAAAATAGACACACAAAATTCAAGTTTCAGTCTCTCCGATAGCCAATTTTATAGGGAAATTTCTTTCCTCCTCATACTTCCAGCCATTACTTCTGACCTTCTGACTGGAGGAGCCAGATTTCTTTCTCCCACGAGTATCCTGGAAATCCTTGATGTGCACACCACACCTGAAGCTCACTTCCTCTCCCACTCCTTTCCACTCCCCTCCTCTTTCTTTGTTCGCCTCCTCTTGCCCCTTTCCCTCAACTATTTGTTTTCTTGTAGTTCATCAACTGCCAGAAAATTAAAACTGTCTAAGTGACAGAATGGAAGGATGGAATGCTTTTTTAGGAAGTGAGTTTTCAGTGATATCAATGATGACATAAGTTAGTCGGCTCCAAGTAACAAAGTGTTGAAGAGTTCAGTCTGGAGTAACTACTGAGGATATGGGATCTTATGCCAGGTGTTGTAGGAAGGCATGCATTCAGAGTGCTGCTCCCCCTCAGAGATGTGGGGACATAATGTATATACATTTGCAAAATGATAAACTTTGTAAATTTTTTCACAAAATCTCTTAGTAAGGCTACTTCATGGTCATTTGAATTCTCCAGCAGTCTTTTCTACTGTATGATTTAACCTAGTCATACTACTAAATAAATTTAAAATACAGTTCACTTAATTCACAAATTGTTGCTACCAAACTTGAATAAAAATAGCCTTTAAATATTTTGCCAGGACAATTATGTAAAGAACATGTATTTTAATTTATCCAAAGGATATTGAAAATAGTACATATTTTCCTTGATCCTGAAAATCTCTGTATTATTATCTGATGTTCTGAAAATTAAAATATTTCAGTAATGTAAAAGTGGTATGTTAAAAATAAGTTTAAGAAAAAATCCTCTATGTTAAAAAATAGTAAAGATCTTTAAAATAAGAACATCAAATTGATTTAATCATGAATGCAATTAAACTTTATAATGGATATATTTAGAAGATTATTAAGTTGGAATTGATTTTTAAGTTGAAAATCATTATTAAAAGACTTTTTAAGGTTAAAAAGAAGGCATTTTAATTTGCATTCAAAAATTAACACAGAGAAATATATGCAGGGCAATATGGCAATAACTGAAATTTTTAAAAAAACACAATATGTGTGTTTTAACTGAAACTCTCATTTCTTTCAACTGAGAGGAAGAAACTAAATTTGCATTCTGTAGAGAAATCAGTCATTTAAAAATTTGTGCTGTATCTCAACCATCAGAGGAGAACTTCTTACCAGGTAAATAGAGAAATAATTATTTGCTCACTAGACTTAGGGAGTTCTTTACCCAAACTGTGATTCTTTGTCACCTACTCTGGGTCAGACACAGATTAAATAACTAGGTATTAGTGTTTTAGAGTAACGGCTGAGGGATAGCTTTGAAGTTTTTTATGTTTTGTTCAAGAATTTGACTACCTCCTCCCTAAAAGAATGTAAGATTTTTAAGGGCATGTATTTAAATGTTGGGTGTCTAGACTCTAGAAGAGTTCCTTAATAACAGGTGCTCAATAAATTTTCACTGGATAAAGATAGAAATATATGAAGGATAGACTGCAAAAATATAGAAACAAGATAAATATGGTTAAATTATATAAGGCTTTCAGAAAAATGAGAGTTTTTAGATTCTGTAATTTCTACCTAGGATTTTGAAATCTTCAATGTTGTAGATCTTGAAGATAAAACAATTACATAGCTTGGAAGAAAGTCTGAGTCTGGAAAATATAAAATAACAACACCTCAGAGGACCCAGATTTCTACATTTTTCATACATGTGAACTTTATCCATTTCATGATCTTCCAAATGCAAATCCTACATTAACCTTTGTCCCTGGGTTTCCATTATTCTTCACTCAGTTAAATAATATTATGGATAAAAACACACTATATCAACTAGAACTGTACCCAGATGCTAAAGACTTCCAACTCTGACCCTCTAACTCCAACTCCTGAAGGACTATAAACCAGGACTGCCAACTCTCTAGGAAAATAACCACATTGATGACTCCCAAGGAACAAAAATAAGCCCAGTAATTATCCATCTTCTTCCCTCCTCCTTATACATGCTTATTGCCCCTTATTTTTTTTTTATGTAAACTAGATAATAATATCACCAACAGATCATTTGCCCAAGCTAAGAACTTCTGAGGTTTATATGGCTTCTCTCTCTTTTCATCTCTGGAGTCACTCGGAAACTGTGCCTAGCCTAATTCCTCTCCAGGGCATGTGACACCCTTCGTTCACACTCTCTTTATCACGCCACAAAAGAATTGCATGACTTCTTAATGGAAGTCCCATTCTCTGGTTGTGCCTCACCAAATTATTGCTCACATTGCTTCTTGAGTGGTCTATCCATAACACAAATCTGATTTACTCTACCCCCCTGGGGGGGGTGGTATTTATTTATTTATTTTCCTATCTACCTACCTACCCACCTATGGGAAAAGTGTCTAACCTTTCAACAAGTCATATGGTAGCCTTTAAATACTAGGCATCATATCACCCACCACTATGAACATATTTGTGCTTTACACATAATAGGACTAAGTAATACAAGAATCTCCAAACATATCACACCCTTTTACTAGATCAAGGAAATTTGTAGTTCTTTTTCTTTCATGACCATTTCCCCAGTATTGTCTTCTCACTGTTATTTTTTATCCTCTTAATCTAGGTGAAATGTATAAATGAGTAGTAATAGTAACAAAGTTAAACATACCCAGATGTTCCTGAAGTAAACCTTGCTGTACTAATGTATGTGAGTTTATAAAACTGACATCAGATACCATAGTCTTGTAAATTCATGACAACCATCATTACTTAACAACCATTTGCAAAGTCATTGATGGAATAGTCACTGAAATGACTTGAGTAACTCCTAATAACATACAGTTTATTTATTTCTTAATTTTTTAATAATTTTCTTAGTCTGTGACCAATAGGTAATTTCCATTATAATTAATGTTAGAGAATAAGAAAAAAAAAAAACTCTTCTGTTTTCCATTTATGCACAGAACTATTCTCAATACTTCACTTTTGCTACTTCTGGTCATCAACTACATGGCCAGTCACCCCTCCCACTCCAAGGAATTCTGGATGTCTTACAATTCAATTCAGTTCTGATGCTGCCTACCTCGAGTTGGCTTCAGATCCACGATTAAGGGCTCCATCCCAAGACTGCCCCTTCTCCCCATTTCAAATGTTAACTGCAAGCCCAGGTTGTTGTCTGTGCTTCTGAATGAGCTATAAATCAGAGGTTTCTGCTATTCTTTCCTTGAGTCAGCTAAAAATTTGAGGTCCCCACTCTTCCTGCCTTAGGTCCAATGAATTTTCTAGAACTGTTCACAGAACTCAGCTAACAGTTTATTTACTAGATTATGGATTTATTATGAAGGATATTAAAAGGTACAAATGAATAGCCAGATAAAGAGATATGTAGGGTGAGGTCTAGAAGGGTCCTAAGCACCAGAGCTTCTATCCTCACAGAGTTTGTCATGTGCCATTGTCCAGGCACATGGATGTATTCAGATTCAACTAATCTGAAAGCTTTCCAAACCTCATCCTTTTGGATTTTTAAGGAAGCTGTATTACATAGGCATGGTGGATTCAAACACTGAACATTTGTAATTAATTCAATCATTATTCCCTCTCTCCTCCCTAGAGGTTGAGTGGCCCAACCCTCTAATCACATGGTTAATTCCCCTGGCTAATCAATCCCATCCTTATGGGCTTTCCAAAACTTACCTTATTAATATGGTTATTATAGTTGAAAAGGGCCTGTTATGAATAATAAAAGACATCCTCTCTTGCTCTTATCACTTAGGAAATTCTAAGGGTTTTAGGAGTTCTATGCTAGAAATAAGTATGAAAACCTAATATATATTTCTTATTATGAATCACAATATCACAATTATATAATAGGTCAATGAATAAAAGTATGTGTTGTTACTGAGTATTTTAGTAGGACAAATTTCTAAACATGTAATGACCAGATTTAAAAGTATTAATATATTTCAAACTTTTGACCTATTGTTAAAAGAATTTTTTCCACATGTGTTAAAAGAAATCTTTCTACAATTTACTAACCTAGCAAAATTTTATTCAGTGATTCATGAATCTAGCAACATCCTATCTAGTGGATAGTAAGAAACTCCAAAGAGCTACACGAGTAAGAGATTGTTAATACACTAGAATGAGTAGGAACAGGAAGATAATGCTGGACGTTTGCTGATGGTTAGAGACGGGTTGTCTTGGAGCTAAGTTAGGTAATTTGTGCAGAGGAGATAGCGCTGATTAGCTGACCTAGCCTTTCCTTTCTGGGAGAGCCAAGCATAGAAATTTAGATGAGTTTTGGTTTGCTGAGGTGAGGCTTAGCATGAGCCACTCCCTTTGGGCTTAATCTGGTCACTTTAACAATTTATTATGATATTTCCTCCAGAAAAATTGTGCAGATATACCTTATAAACAAACAACATGTGTGTCTTTGCTCCCCAAATCTAGTCATATAATTTTTTAATCAGAGCATTTTCATCATCAAAAAATAATATTTGGATATTTCAATATGCAGTTTTATTACTGTAATTTGTACATGTTTTCTTCTGTACATGAATGTTTATATTTCTTATTTTATAAAATGTTTATTCATGTCTTTGGCCCATATGATTTATTGATCTTTATATGCTTAAGTTATCACTATGTGGTATTTATGTTACAAATATTTCTATAGTTTATTGTTTGCTTTTCAGATTCAGTGATTTGTCCTTAGATTTTGAGGTCCTTCTTGTTAATGTTTTTGAAATGTGAGAAAATAGGGCTCCTGAGTGGCTCAGTGGGTTAAAACCTCTGCTTTCGGCTCAGGTCATGATCTCAGGGTCCTGGGATCAAGGCCCACATCTGGCTGTCTGCTCAGCAGGGAGCCTGCTTCCTCCTCTCTGCCTACTTGTGATCTCTCTCTATCAAATAAGTAAATTAAAAAAAAATATTCTTTGAAATGTGATAAAACAATAAACATCCTATTACTTTTCAGATTGTGCAAGTGTGATTAGTAGTATCTAGCCCAAAATTCCCTAGTTTAGTCAGTAAGAAAGAACAAAGAGTAAGCATATTGAAAGACAGAATAATGCATTTCTGGCCATTTTTTAATGTTGTATTATGAAACATTCAGAGAAAAAAAATACTTTCATTCATCCAACAAATATTTATAAAACTTTTATTGAATTCTAGTACAGCCAAATCCTTCTTTGTTGAGAGTCATCTAGAGCTTGCCACTCTTTAAAAATAAATTTAGTTTGAGAAACACAATGTAATCATAGAGGACAACCAGAAAACAAAAGCAAGTACACAATAATTTAGTCTGAAACAATATATGAACTGAGACTAGTTTCAATACAGAATGAAATTGTTGAACCCCACATTGATGAATGCAAAAGAAACCTATAAACTGCAAGAAAGTTAAAAAAAGAAAAATGATAGAAACCTCACCTTGCTGTTACAGACTTTCAAAATGCCTATAAAGCCCTTGGAAATTATAATGAAAATGGTACGAGTATAAAAAACATCCTCAATTCTATTATATCCTTGATACATGCAAGACTTGGCAAACAAATACTAAGCCCCCACCTTGTATGTTTGTTGCTAGGTATATGAAACTAAATAAGACAAAACTCCTTTCCTCAAAGATAGAACCTAATGGGGCAGAGAGGTGCATAATCAAATATCTACCCAGCATTATTATAAATTTAAAAGAGGAGCTGGCTTTATGGTGATAGGAAAGCATAAAAAAGAAAGCCTTTAGTTCTGCCTGGAAGGACAAGTGAAGAGAGAAGAGCTAAATGAAGACATCTTTCAGGAGGCTGTAGGTTAACAAATTATTGAAATATGAATAGGAGATGATATGCAGGGCCAGGAAGGAACAAACTGAAGCCTGACTGAGGCGTGTTTTGTTCTGGAATTGTGGGTGCTAATGGAAATTAAAGTGGAAGAATAGACACATGAAGATGAAGCCTGAAGTCTCTTATACCAGACTAAAGAATTAAAGTTATACTAAAATGTTAGAAATCATTAGATGACATAAAATAATCAAGTTTATATTTTAGAAAGAGTATTAATAGAAATGTGGATGAATGAAGTGTAAATAGGTAACCTCAAAGTTCTGAAACTCAAGCTGCTATAAAACCCCCAGGTGGTGGTAAGGAGGGCCTGGACCCCCTACAATGGGAGAGGGAAGCAGAGCAGCTGATCCAGTTCAGAGGGGAGCCAGGATGGCTACTATGTCTCTCATCCAGTTAAATAGATGTATGGTAGTGCTATTCTCTAAGAACAGTCTATGGAAGACCTAAGGAGAGGGAATATGCACATACTTCATTGTGGCATGCTTCGCTTTATTGCACTTCCCAGATTATTGTGGTGCTTTCTATTTTTGTTTTTGCTTTTACTGATGAAAGTTTGCAGCAACTTGGACGGAGCAAGTCTATCAATGACATTTTTTCAGAAGCATTTGTTCATTTTGTGTCTCTGTGTTACATTTTGGTAACTCTTGCTCTATTTCAAAATTGTTTCAATATTATTATAATAGTGTACTGTGTTCCCAGTGATCTTTGATGTTACCATTGTAATTATTTTGGGGGCACCATGAACCACGCCCATATAAAATGGCTAATTTAATTGATAAACATCGTATTATCCTGACTGTCTTACCAACTGGTTGTTCCTTCATCCCTCTCCCTTCCTTCAGGGGTCTCTACTCTCTGAGTCACAATATTGAAATTAGGCCATTTATTAATCCTACAATGACCTCCGAAGGTTCAAGCAAAAGAAGAGTTGCATGTATCTCACTTTAAATCCAAAGCTAGAAATGATCAAGCTTAGTAAGAAAGTGTGCAAAAAGTCAAGATAGGGGCACCTGAGTGGCTCAGTGGATTAAGCCTCTGCCTTCCGCTCAGGTCATGATTCCAGGACCCTGGGATCGAGGTCCGTGTCGTGCTCTCTGCTCAGCAGGGAGCCTGCTTCCTCCTCTCTCTCTGCCTTCCTCTCTGCCTACCTGTGATCTCTCTCTCTGTCAAATAAATAAATAAAATCTTAAAAAAAAGTCAAGATAGTCTGAAAGCTAAGCCTCTTAAGTTTAATAATATATTTTTTGCTAAGTTATAAAAGCAAAAATTTCTTGAAGGAAATCAGAAGTGCTATTCCCATGAACACATGAATGATAAAAAAACAAAGCAGCCTTACTGCTGATATGGAAAGTTTTAGTGGTCCAGATAGAAGATCAAACCAGCCGCAGCATCCCCTAAAGCCAAAGCCTACTCCAGACCAAGGTCCCAACTCTCTTCAATTATATGAGAGGTGAAAGAAGTGAGAAAACTGCAGAAGAAGAGTTTGAAGCTAGCAGAGATTGGTTCATGAGGTTTAAGGAAAGAACCAATCTCCATAACATAAAAGTGCAAGGTGAAGTGTTCATGTAGAAGCTGCAGGAAACTATCCACAAAATCTAGCTATAATAAATGAAGGTGCTACACCAAACAATAGGTTTTCAATGTAGATAAAACAGCCTTCTATTGGAGAAAGATGTCCTCTAGGATTTTCATAGCTAGAGAGAAGTCAATGCCTGGCTTCAAGGCTTCAGAGGGCAGGCTGACTTTCTTGTTAGGGCTAATACAGCTGGTGAGTTTAAGTTGAAGCCAATGCCCATTTACCCTTCAAAAAATCCTAAAGCCCTTAAGAACTATGCAGATATGTGTGTGTGTGTGTGTGTGTGTGTGTGTGTGTGTGTGTGAGTGTGTGTGTTGGGGAGGGGGTTGGTTTATGGTTTAAAAATTGATAAGAAAATGGGGCGCCTCGGTGGCTCAGTTGGTTAAGCGACTGCCTTCGGCTCAGGTTATGATCTCGGAGACCTGGGATCGAGTCCCATATAGGGCTCCCTGCTTGGCAGGGAGCCTGCTTCTCCCTCTCTCACTCCCCCTACTTGTGTTCCCTCTCTCGCTGTGTTTCTCTCTGTCAAATAAATAAATAAAATCTTTAAAAAAATTGATAAGAAAACTAAAAAAGAGTAATGAGGCAGAAACCAACAGGAAAATAAACACACAGGAAAAAAAAAAAAAAAAACACCACACCAGATTTCAAGAAAGAAAGTGTTCACTGTTGTCTAACTCTGAAAATAAAAGTAAAAAATGTAGGCTTGGTATTAGACTATCTACATATACATCTCAAGATAATGCCTCAGTCATCTGTTTCCAAAACTTTTTTTTGTCAATTAATTTGTAGCTTTGAACCCAGATTAGTTCAATAAAGCACAAAAAACAAAATGAAAAATGATTACAAAGAAAAAACATTGTAGTGTTCCTTTACTGTTTTCATATTTAATATTGATCTATGATGTTCCAATAACAGATTTCCCTGGCCCAGAGAGCTCAGTATTATTTAAACATTAGGATTGATGTCAACAAACCTTCCTTACTATTATAATTTCTTTTATGTATCATCAGAAACATAGAACATTAATACTTACATGTGAATAGAGTAGATTAATGACATTCCAGGTTTATCAGTGTGCCATATGTTTATAAATATGAAACCTTCTGACATTAGTCAATCATTCATTTTTATTCCCTGCATTCTCCTTTCAGTTAAGTGCAAAGATATTGGATGCAATTTTAATACAGCAAAACTTCTGTAAACATTTTCCTATGGCAATCAAGTTGCATATTCTAGTAAATCAAATTTCCCTGCATTAGGCAAGAGTTTAAATGCTGGTTTTATAAAGGACCATTAAGGACACACATCAGGTATGCATGATTGTGCTATAAAATTGATTTATTGAAAAAAAAACTCTGAATTTTAAACAAAAAGAAAAACATACCTTCATATAAATGTTCTTATGCTACAAGTCTATTGTACTACAAAATGCAAATAATAATAATAGATTTTATGAGTTGTTGTGAAATATTTATTATACATATTCTTTATACATCACAATAAAATGTTCATTCCAAACACAATACATAAAATTCACACAGTGTGAGTCAGGTTATTATATATCTCCTACCTTTAACTTTTTAAACATTTCATTAAATTCTTTATTTGTAAGTACCTTCATAAATTAGAATACTTTTTTGGGTACTTAAAAAGTGAGAATATTAACAAGTTCTTGTGACAATATGTATATGCTTGGATTAGTTTACTGAAGACAGATAATATGCCGCACCAAAAAAAAAAAAATCTATATATTCAAAAACCATCGGAAAGTTTATCCTCTCAAACAATATTCTTTTTTAAGCCTTAGATGAAACAAATGCTATGTTCATTAAACTGTGTAATTTCTTATCAACTACAGTAGCACTCCAATATATTACATAGATACAGATTGAAAGAAATCATTAAAAGTCATTCATGTTGTCCCTTCTTTGTCTCTTCTCATTCATTCAAGAATAACAGCTGCAAGGAGCAGACCCATGGTTATGCTAAGAAGTTGTGTCGTCTCTATAACTGCATTTAATTGTTATGTCAAGTGAAAGCCATAGACTGGAGATAATAAAAATGAATTTTCATAGCAGCTGCATTTGGGAATTAATTGTACTATTTTAACTATTTTGATCTGTGCTCACCAGAGAGTAAGTTTCCCATATTGTTTTCAGTATGGTAGAATCAGTAGCCAGGTTTAAAATCATCATATCAATTTTTAGTTGAAATCAATTAAAAGTTCCAATGAAGAAAGTCTGGAAATATAGTCCAATTTTTACATGGAAGTAATAAGGTAGAATTGAATCAAACCACCATTTCTACAGCTTTCTTGCCAAACTGAGTTTCAATCTCAAGCATAAAAACAGATCTACAACTTCCTATCAAAACCTCTACTTATGCAGAAGTAAGTCTAAAACCTCTTTTATTCTTTCATAACTCAGCTTAAGTTTTATTGAGTCTTCTAAAAATCTTCTCTAGAACCCAAGTTAATAAGTAAGCATAGGATTAAATGACAATAATAACTACTTTTTGTAACATGCCTACTATCTTTCAGGCACTTTCTCTAAATTACTTAATGTAATGCTTCCAAAGCCTTAAAACACAATTATTATTACCTAAATTTTCTATATGAGGAAATGCATGTCAGATAAATTAAATAATTTGGTCATTTTGTATGGCTTTTAAATCACGGGGCTTTACTAGAATCCCAAGTAATCCATCCATCCAACAAATGATGAGTGTTTTGTGTCTAACTCTATCCCAGGTACAAGGTTACAAAGATTTTTTTTTTACAATAATTTTTATTTTATTTTTTCAGTGCTTCAAGATTCATTCTTTGTGTGCCACACCCAGTTCTCCATGCAATACATGCCCTCCTAAATACTCACTGCCAGGCTCACCCATCCTCCCCACCTCTGAAAGTTCCTTGCAACAAGCAAGTTGAAAGTATGCTTGCTTGTAGAGATCCTGCCCTTTACCTGGGGTCCTATCATCAACAGGAGGAACATTTGACCTGACTCTTTGATACATATCAATAAAATTTAAGTGCAGTTTAGGAGGTTACACCTGTGTATAAGACTGCTTACAGAATAAGTCTTTGTATTCACTTTTGTTTACAAAATGAGCATAATATGAAAGGAACTAAAAGACATATCTCTATCTATTTATTTAAGAAATTTCCCTTAGCATGGCATCAATGTTAAACATAAATATACGAAGAATAAAAGAGTAATACAATCTGAAATTTTAAATATAAATTCTTATGTTTTAAATATTCCCATGTATCAAAGAGAGCAAAATACAGTCTAGAAACATTTTTATAATCAACTTGACAATCAAAATTTTAAAATCCTTAGTATATAAAGGAATAACTTTTAGTCTTGTTTATTCAACAGAATCATTCATTATAATTCCATATGTTTGTGTGTGTGTGTGTGTGTGTGTGTGTGTGTGTGTGGAGAGAGAGAGAGAGAGAGAGAGAGAGAGAGAGAGAGAGAGAGAAACAGAGAAATTAATGAAGATTTCCAGAAACTGGAGCAGAGGTAGAGGCAAACCATCTCTGAGTTTAAAAGCTGATTTACTGCCTCCCCTGCAGCACGCCGTGAGCTCGGCCCTACGGTGGGCGCGCTGTGGGGCTACAGCCTCGTGGGTGGGGCCCTGCATGGCCTGTGGTCTGTGATCATGGTGGGTGGGGGCTGACCCCAGCTTCCAGGGGACTGTCACTGTGGACGCCGAAATGGCATAATTGAACTAAGGTGACTAAGTGACAAATAAAGCCAACTTTTTACAGAAAAAAAAAAAAAAAAGCTGATTTACAACTTGGGTAGAATATTGATATGAGGGATATTTATGTATCAGGAAGAAAATAAAAGCTTGATACAATTATGGACAAAGCATATAACCGGGCACTACAGGAGGTTAAACATACATGTGACTAGAAAGCCTTAAAAGATGCTTAACTTCATTAGTAAATGAATATCAGGACATATCAGTGCAGTTAAAAAAAAAATTCCCTGATTATTTTAGCCTGAGTCGCAATTCAGATAGCTAACTAAACCTCTAGACAAATGTCCAAATATTACAAAGGTCTTACTCTTACATTCTATAATTTTTCTTATTATCTTATTATTTATATATTATTTATAAAATTAGAGAAAACTCTAGAAGGACTTATTTTTCCATTTAACCAATCATTCCACCAATATTTATTGAGATCCTAACATACACCATTGTATGAGGAATGGTATGGCTTTGTATGAATTGCTAGGGGGTAAAATAATACACCACCTTCTTTCAAAAGATTTCAGTCTAATGAGGCACACAAACATTTCTCAACTGTTTCATAAGTAATCCTCTAATACTTTTTTAAGCAAGAATTGTTGTAAATAAGTTAATGGAGGGAAAATGAGAATATCATATCCTGGAATAGCATGCAAAAATGCCCTGAGGTAGACAGAGTTTGCTTCATTCAAGAAACAAAAGGAAGCTAATGTGTCTGGAATTGAGTGAAGATGGAAAAGATGCAGTTGAAAGACAGGCAAGGAGCAGGCCACGTAGGGCTCTGGGAGGCTTGCTAATAACTGTAGATTTTATCCTGAATAAAATGGAGAGTTACTGATGGATTTTGAAGCAAGGATCGGTATGATTTGACATGAAATGATAGCAATAAGTATAATAATAACATTCAAAATCATAATAACCATTGTGCTATTAGAGACTTACAAATGCGCCAGGCATCGTGCTATGTGCTTTTGTGCACATTTTTGTCCATTTAATGCTCACAGGAAAACTACAACATAGATACGAATATCTCCATTTTATAGCTGAAAAAAAAATTAGATTCAGTGATGATGTATAATCTGTTCAAGATCACATGGCTAGTCAAGGGGGGTCTGAATTAAAACAAAGTCTGATTGATTCTAGACCCTAACCAATGCTTTCCAACTTCAAATTAGAGCTCTTTCAAGAATGCTATTGACTGATTATTAAAATCCAAATAAGAAGGAGATAATTTGCTTTCCTTCAAACCCTAGGCTCTGGTTCTAGTGAGCAAAGGAAGAGTTAGGATGGAGTTTAGGCATCAAGCTTCTTACGTGCAGGGACTTTTTTTAAAGGAGACCCCAACTCTCACTTCAATTGCAAGATTCAGGGCATTATAATCTTAATTACACCATGATGTGGGAGCCCTTTCTATGTTAGGAATAAACCCAGGGAAGAAGGGCACTGACGACAAAAGAAAGCCATGCAGAGGAGAATCACCAAATTCCCATGAATGACTAGGGATTTGTCACTCATCTGCAAGTAGCAAGGATAATACGGTTGAGGGAGGCCCATCCTAGGTCCCTGAAAATAAGTGAGTGAATAATGAGTAAATAATGAGCAAACACTGTAATACAGGTTAAATCACAACCTGTGAACCACCCACAAACAAGACTAGGGAGTACCCTTAGGATTTAAACCTGTACAAGGGAGGGAAAGAAGATAAGGCCGAGAGAGGCATCATGCTACAATATATGCCAGACAGGCTCACCACTCACAGTTCTGGATATTGGGGTGGGAAATCATGGGGGCCATTTTAGGATTCTGCCTACCACATAGGACATATGGTTTCAGTCACATTTGTTCAAATCTGCAAGTTCTAATGTGAAAGCAGCCAGATATATAAATGAAGGGATACACAAATAAATGGAAATGGCTGTTTTCCAATAAAACTTTATTTATATTTATAAAAATAGGCATTGAGGTAAATGTAGCCCATGGGCCATAGTTTGCCAATCTCTGGTCTAGTCAAACAGGAAAAGCAGAACTGTTAGGAAAGTACTCACATTAAATACCTATTGAATGGAATCCAACTGAACAAACCCCATGTAAGAGAATTCCAGGCATAAGAACCACTATGTTAAATATCTACAGTATCACAAATGATACACCTGAGACGAAAGACTAGAAAATGTGATTGCTTCTGTAATCAGCAAGAGGCCCTTCAGTGATGAAATGCTAGAATAAGTTTTAGCTCTTTCTAGATAGCAAATTTTATAAAAGGTGAGAACCAGAGGACATTTATAATTGCCACCCACAGGTTTCAGACAACTAATGGTCAAGAGCCTTGGAAAAGTAAAGAGATTCCCTAACATAATATGAGAAGTTAGATTTTCGTTAAGCTAATTAGAGTTAAGTTAATTAGAGAATGAAAAAGTACAAATAAAATAAAGTCCCTGATCCATCAAGAATTACATTTGTATAGTCAAGTGTTAAATAATGTGAAAACAGTAACAAATACTAAAGACATTTTATTATAGTTATTATTATGTAATATATTTATGTTAATAGTATATTATTCACATAAGTTTATGACTTAATAAATTGAAAAAAAAAATAAGGGAAGAGGTAGAGGGGCATGATGGTGGAGAAATAGGAGACATTATTTCAACTGGTGCTCTAAGTGAGCTAAATATCTACCAAAACACTCTGAACACCCATGAAATCAGCCTGAAATGTAAGGCTACACATTTCTGGATCTCTCTCTGGGGCCAGAAGAGCATCAGTGGAAAGGTAAAGCAGAGTGGGAACATTTGGACTGATTTTACAGGATAAACAGAAGGGGGAGGGAGCCACCAGAAGTGACCTATTGGAAAGTAATACTCCAATACGAAAATGCCGTGTGCTTGGGGACCAGCATCAACTTGGAGTCTGGTTAAAAGCACTCAAAAACAAAGGGTCTTAAAGGGCAACTGATGGAATTGGAGGGTCAAGGGCATGGGCCTACATCTCAATTCCAGGATGGCTGCAGCTAACATCTACCCACGCCTGAGTGAGCCGGGTGGGGACTCACTGTGGTCCTTGACCACAAGGCTTTATCTATGCTTACACCACAACTTGCACTGGACGCACCCCACCTGCACCTGAAGCCTCTTGGCCTGCAGCCTTGTGTGCCACCTGTGGGACCACAGGGTCTGAGGGCACCCAGCATGGGTGTGGGCTCTAGACAGTGGTCCAGAAAATGGCAGGCTCTCCCAAACCAATATTGCTCATGGTTTCTGTGGCACAGGGGTGCAGAGACAAGTGGGATCTTAGGCGACCATTGTGGCAGTGACTGGGGGTGCGCCACCTGTGAGAGGTGGCAATGTTCAGGGGCGTTTGTAGAGGGGGAGTCTGTGTGTTCTGGACCATCCAGAGGGTAGAAGACTGAGCCTTCTCTCTGAGAAGGAGGTCAGGGTGTATATAGCTTATTTTGCTCTGACTCTCCAAAAAGCCACAAAAAGCAACCAAAGAACAAAAACCTCCAGAGAACAAAAGCCTGGAAAACTGGTTTCCATAGAGCCCGGCCCCTTGATAGGAGGCAGGGTGACTCAGCAGAAGCAAGACTGACTGAAAAACAACAGGGCAGGCTTTTCCCCCAGAAGGCAAGACAAAAGAACAAGAGGACAACCACCAAAGGGTCTCCATAAAACTGTAAAACCCCAGCATCTGGGAAAAAACAATATATTAAGCTCCTGGTACTGCCCCCAAACCTGTATATTTCATAGATACAGAATTTCTCTTCATTTTTAAAATTTCTTTTCATTTTTTAAAAAAAATTTAAATTCTCATGATTCTTGTTCTTTTACATTTTAACCTGCTTATTATTATAACGTGATGTTTAATACAACATTCCATAATAACTTTTTAACTTAATATTTTTTCATACATATACCTGTGTTTGTTTGTTTGTTTGTTTGTTTGTTTGTTTCTTTCTTTCTTTCTTTCTTTCTTTCTTTCAATATACATATAGATATAAGTATCAAAGCAATCCTTCTCTCCTGTTCAATACTACCCTTATATATAAACCAGTTTTAATTTCCCTATATCTCTAGAAACTTGAGTTCTCTAACACAAATAACAAGATATACCCAGGAGAAACTGAAATGCTTTCATCAACCACATAAAGGGTTGTAATCACCTTCCCATCTTTTTCTTCTGTCATTTTGTTTTTGCCTTTGTATATATAAATCTTATTCTGGGGAGTAGTTTGGGCTAGATTTTGTATTTTTTCCTTTCTTTTAATTTTGACAGTCGTTTTGTTTATTCTTTTTTATTTTTGTGCCATATAAATCCTACCTTTGGGGCCCATTTTGTCTAGGTTTTTTTCTTTCTTTTTTTTTTTTTTCTCATTTTTCTCTCTCTTTTTTCTTTCTTCTTTCTTTTTGGTAGTGACTACTGATTGTTCTGAAATATTCCAACTGGCAACTTGCCTGGATCATGGTAGATATATTCAGCTATACATCCCCTCAGCCACCCTTCACCAAAATGACTCAAAGGAGGAACACCTGGGACACCTGGGTGGCTCAGTTGGTTAAGCGACTGCCTTCAGTTCAGGTCATGATCCCTGGAGTACCGGGATGGAGCTCTGCATCGGGCTCCCTGCTCCGCAGGAAGCCTGCTTCTCCCTCTCTCACTCTCCCTGCTTGTGTCCCCTCTCGAGCTGTGTTTCTTTCTGTCAAATAAATAAGTAAAATCTTAAAAAAAAAAAAAAGGAGGAACATCCAACTAAAGAAAAATTCAGAGACTGCAACCTCGGTCACAGAACCACTGGATATAGACATAAACAATATGACAGAAATGGAATTCAGGATAGCAATCATTCAAGCAATGGCTAAGTTGGAAAAAAAGTCAGTGGCAACATAGAATCTCTAAGGGTGGAAGTGAGAGCTGACCTGGCAGAGGTTAAAAATGTTATCGCATGGTCTCACTTACTTGCGGTGCATGAGGGGCAAACTGGAGGACAGTGGCAGAAGGAAAGCAAATGGGAACTAGGGTAATCTAGGGAGGGAAATGAAACAACAGAGATTTTGAACACAGAAACAAACTGAGGGACTTGGAGGGAGGGGGATGGAGGGATGGGAGAGCCTGGTGGTGGGTACTGGGGACACCTAAAGTGTGGAGCACTGGGTGTGGGGAATGGGGAAGGAATCTTGAAACACTGGAAAAAAAATTTTAGTAACAATAAAAAAAAATCGGGAACATTCTTAAGGACCAATATTAAAAAAAAATGTTATCCATGATTCAGCCTAATTTAAACACTCTAACAGCTAGGGTAACTGAAGCAGAAGATCACGTTAGTGATCTAGAAGACAGATTGATTGAGAAGGAGGAGCAGGAGAAGTCTTGGAACAAACAGCTAAAATCTCATGACAATAGAATTAGGAAAATAAATGATGCCATTAAATGCTCCAATATCAGAATTATTGGGATCCCTGAGGGAGTAGAGAGAGAGAGAAGACTAGAAGATATAGTTGAACAAATTCTGGATGAAAATTTTCTTAATCTGGGGAATGGAACAAGTGTTCATGTCCAAGAGGCAGAGAGGACACCCACCCAAGATCAATGAGGCTAGAGAAACCTCCAGGCATGTAATTGTGAAATTCACAAACCATTAATTTAAAAAATATATCTTAAGGGCAGCTAGGGGAAAGAGATCCCTTATGTACAGAGGGAGGACAATTAGCATAATGTCAGATCTGTCTAAAGAAACCTGGCAAGTTAGGAAGGGCTGGAAAAACATATTCAGAAAACTAAATTAAAAAAAAAAAATGCAGCTAAGGTCTATCCAGAAAGGCTGACTTTCAAAATGGATGGAGAGATAAAGAGCTTCCAGGACCAGCAAAGATTATGTGACCACCAAGCCAGCATGACAAGAAATATTAAGGGGGTTCTATAAAGAGGAAATAACCCAAGTGTGACACAGAACAGAAATTTGCAGAGGCAATCTATAGAAATAAGGACTTCACAGGCATCATGATGTCAATAAAAACATATCTTTTAATAATCACTCTAAACATGAATGGCCTAAATGCTCCCATAAAAGGGCACAGGGTGGTAGACTGGATAAAATGACAGGACCCTCCAGATGCCGTCTACAAGAGACACATTTTGAATCTAAAGATACATTCAGACTGAAAGTGAGGGGATGGAGAAGCATCCTTCATGCCAATGGGCCTCAAAAGAAAGCTGGGGTAGCAATTCTTGTATCAAACAAATTAGATTTTAATCTAAAGACTGTAGTCAGAGATACAGAAGGACACCACATAATTCTTATAGGGTCTATCAACCAAGATGATCTATCAATTGTAAATATTTATGCCCCAACATGGGAGCAGCCAACTATATAGCCAATTGTTAAGCAAAATAAAGAGTCATATTGACACGAATACATTAAGTGTAGATCTCAACATGCCACTCTCAGGAATAGACAGACCATCTAAACAGAAAATCAACAAAGAAACAAGAGCTTTGAATGACATATTGGATCAGTTAGACCTCACAGATATATTCAGAACATTCCATCCTAAAACAACAGAATACTCATTCTTTTTGACCACACATAGAAATTTCTCCAGGATAGGCCACATACTAGGCCACAAATCAGGGATCAACTGATACCAAAAGACTGATATTATTCCCTGTACCTCTCTGACCGCAATGGCTTGAAACTGGAACTCAACCACAAGAAAGAATTCAGAAGGAATTCAAACACTTGGAAGCTAAAGTCTATCCTGGTCAAGAATGATTGGATCAACCATGAAATCAAAGAAAACTTAAACATTTCACAAGAACTATTGAGAATGAAGATATATCGATCCTAAACCTATGGGATATGGCAAAGGTGGTCCTAAGGGGGAAATACATAGCCATCCAAGCCTCACTCAAAAAAATTGAAAAATTGTGAATATATAAACTCCCTTTACACCTTAAAAAATGAAAATTAAAAACAAATTAAGCTAACCTCACACACAAGAAGGGAAATAATTAAGATTACAGCAGAGATCAATGAATTAGAAGCTAGAGATACAGTAGAACACATCAATGGAACACGAAGTTGTTTCTTTGAAGAATTAATAAGATTGATAAATCACTGGCCAAACTAATCCAAAAGAAAAGAGAGAGGACCCAAATTAATAAAATTACTAATGAAAGGGGAGAGATTACAACTAACACCAAGGAAATAGAACAATTATCAGAAATTATTATTGGCAGTTATAGGCCAATAACTTAAACAACCTAGAAGATATGGATGCATTTCTGGAAACCTATAAACTTCCAAGACAGAAACAGGAAGAAATTAACAACCTGAATAGCCCAATATCTAAAAATGAGATTGAAGCAGTGATCAAAAACCTCTCAAAAAACAAGAACCCAGGACATGACAGATTCCCTGGGGAATTCTACCAAACATTCAAATTACAAATAATACCTATTGAAGCCGTTTCAAAAAACAGAAACAGAAGGAAAACTTCCAGACCCTTTCTATGAAGCCAGCATTACCTTTATCCCCAAACCAGGCAAAGACCCCATTAAAAAGTAAAATTTCAGACCAATATCCCTGATGAATATGGACACCAACATTCTCAACAAGATCCTAGATAACAGGATCCAAGAGTACATTAAAAAGTTTACCCACCATGACCAGGTGGGATTTATCCCTGGGATGCAGGGTGCATTTGCACCATTTGCAAAACAATCAATGTGATAGAACAAATGAATAAGAGAAGAGAGAAGGACCACATGGTCCTCTCAAATGATGCAGAAAAAGCATTTGACAAAATATAGCATTCGTTCCTGATTAAAACTCTTCAAAGAATAGAGATAGAGGGAATCTGTATTATTCAACCTCATAAAATCTATGAAAAATCCACAGCAAATATCATTCTCAATGGGGAAAAGCTGACAGCCTTCCCATTGAGATCAGGAACAAGAAAAGGATGCCCACTCTTGCCCCTATTGTTCAACATAGTGTTAGAAGTCCCAGCAACAAAATCAGACAACAAAGTGAAATAAAAGGTATTCAAATTGCCAAAGAAGAAGTCAAACTCTCTCTCTTCACAGATGACATGATACTTTATATGGAAAATCCAAAAGACTCTACCCCCAAACTACTAGAACTCATACAACAATTCAGTAATGTGGCAGGATACAAAATCAATGCACACAAATCAGTTGCGTTTTTACATACTAACAATAAAAATATAGAAAGGGAAATTAGAGAATCGATTCCATTTACTATAGTGCCAAAAAAACACAAAACACCTTGGCATAAACCTAACCAAAGAAGTCAAGGATCTGTACTCGAGGAACTACAGAACACTCATGAAAGAAATTGAAGAAGACACAAAAAGATAAAAGAGCATTCCATGCTCATGGATTGGAAAAATAAACATTGTTAAAAATGTTTATACTGTCCAGAGTAATCTGTACTTTCAATGCCATCCTGATCAAAATTCCACCAACATTTTTCAAAGTGCTGGAACAAAAAGTCCCAAAATTTACATGGACCCAGAAAAGACCCTGAATTGCTAAGTAAATGTTGAAAAAGAAAACAAAGCCAGGGGCATCATGTTACCTGATTTCAAGCTTTATTACAAAGCTGTGGTCACCAAGACAGCTTGGTACTGGCACAAAAATAGTCATATAGATCAATGAAACAGAGTAGAGAATCCAAATATGGACCCTCAACTCTATGGTCAAACAATATTCAACAAAGTAGGAAAAAATACTCAGTAGGAAAAAGACAGTCTCTTTAATAAATGGTGCTGGAAAAATTGGACAGCTTTGTATAGAAAAATGAAGCTCAACCATTCTCTTACACCATACACAAAGATTAAACTCAAAATGGATGAAAGACCTCAATGTGAAACAGGAATCTATCAAAATCCTAGAGGAGAACATAAGCAGTAACTTCTTTGACATTGACCACAGCAACTTCTTTCAAGATACATCTCCAAAGGCAAAGGAAACAAAAGCAAAAATGAACTTTTGGGACTTCATCAAAATAAAAAACTTCTGCACAGCAAAGGAAGCAGTCAACAAAACAAAGAAGCAACCCACAGAATGGGAGAAGATATTCGCAAATGACACTATGGACAAAGGGTTGATATCCAAGATCTATAAAGAACTCCTCAAACTCAACAACCAGAAAAAAAAAAAATATTACATATAAAAATGGGCAAGAGACATGAAGAGGCACTTATCCATAGAAGACATACAAATGGCCAACAGACACATGAAAAAACGTTCGTCATCATTAGCTATCAGGGAAATTCAAATCAAAACCACATTGAGATACCATCGTACACCAGTCAGAATGGCCAAAATTAACAGGACAGGAAACACAAGTGTTGGAGAAGCTGTGTAGAAAGGGAAACCCTCTTACACTGTTGGTTGGAATGCAAGTTGGTATACCACTTTGGAAAACAGTGTGGAGATTCCTTAAAAAATTAAAAATTAGGGGCGCCTGGGTGGCTCAGTTGGTTAAGCAACTGCTTTCAGCTCAGGTCATGATCCCGGAGACCCGGGATCGAGTCCCACATCGGGTTCCCTGCTCCGCGGGAAGCCTGCTTCTCCCTCTCTCACTCCCCCTGCTTGTGTTCCCTCTCTGGCTGTGTTTCTCTCTGTCAAATAAATAAAATCTTTAAAAAAAAATTAAAAATTAAAAATTCCTTAAAAAATTAAAACCTTTTGACCCTGCAATTGCATTACTGGGTATTTACCCCAAAGATACATAGGTAGTGAAAAGAAGGGCCATATGTACTCTAGTGTTCATTGCAGCAATGGCCACAATCACCTAGCTGTTGAAAGAGCCAACATGCCCTTCAACAGACAAATGGATAAAGAAGATATAGTTCATATATACAATGGAATATTATACCTCCATCAGAAAGGATGAATACCCAACTTTTGTAGCAACATGGATAGAATTGGAGGAGATTATGCTGAGTGAAATGAGCCAAGCAGAGAAAATCAATTATCATATGGTTTTACTTACTTGTGGATCATAAAGAGTAACATGGAGGTCAGTAGGAGAAGCAAAGGAAATGTGAACTGGGGTAAATCAGAGAGGGAAATGAAGCATGAGAGACTTTGGACTCTGAGAAACAAACTTTGGATCTTGGCAGGGAGGGGGGTGGGGGAATGGTTGAGCCTGGTGGTGGGTATTAAAGAGGGCATGTATTGCACGGAACACTGGATGTGGTGCATAAACAATGAATCTTGGAACACTGAAATAATAAAATAAATTATTATTAAAACATAAGGGAAAAAATTAATTGATTAAGAGAAATATAATATGTTATATAATTAAAGAATTGTAGATTATACTTTACTTAAAATGAGAAACCATATTTTTAATTTTTATTTTCCCCAAGGTACTTAGAATAATTTCTGGCTATAGGATGTGCTCAATCAATATGTTTTGAATTGCTCTCTGCTATGTTATAACAACATCAATGAAAACAGAATCCAGATAATTTTATTTGATTTTCATGTTGGTTATTAGGGATCCCAGGTGTTCCCAGACCATCAATGGGTATTTGTATACACAGATATTGTACAAAAAATTTTAAAATTATCAAATAGATTGTACTATTTAATTGAACTTATCCTATTTTCCTAATGCAGAGATTATATACTGTAAGAAATATAAATAATGATTTAGTTCCATATATCTGTCCCTCATCTCCCCTTTAACAGTCGAGCTTCTCAATAAGGAGAAGCTAAAAATAAATGTATCCTCCACTTCTCTAATTTATAGCTGTTTTTTTATTAGACACTGTGACTTTTCTATGGAATAATCAGGTTAACTATGTCTTGGCTTACATTCCCTTATGAAAAGCACACTGTCTGAGTAGCAGTATCTACAGTAAAATGCCATTATGTAAACATATCACATCCAACATATTATATATATATAGATCTTTCAACAGTTCTGATACAATCTCTAAGCTCTAGTGTGTTATAGAATTTTTTTGTCTAAGTATATTGTTTATTCACATTTACTCAATTTTTTTGATATAAAATATAATTTTCCAATTTCATTTTACTTCTTGGGAGCTGACTATAATCCTGACAGAACATTCTATACAAAATAAATAGTTCTTATTTATTATACAAATTAATTTTCTTAGTGCTCCAACATTAAAATAACAACTATATGAAAGAGAATGCAAGGATTTTATTTTCCATAGCAATCTCTGGAAGAAGCCCCAGTTTCAGGTCACTGTTCTTTGGCAGTGTATCAGTATAAGTCCAACCTGGGAAACAAAGAAGTATGATGATATGTAAAAATGGTTTATGCAATGGTTTATGCAGTTACGGGAGCTGGCTGAACGATCCCAAAGTCTGCAGGACTGGCCATCATGGAGGGAAGATCATAATTAGCCTGAAACTCCAGGGTCATGATCTAATAATTGTCCTCTATAGGCAGCCCAGTAGGAAGATCCAGGAGAGAGAGAAGAATTGCAGACTCACTTGCACTTTGGAATCTCTGATCCCAGAGAAGGCCTGAGACCTGTTTTAAAAGCCTTCCTGCTAATTAATCAGGATCACCCAGAATAATTGCCCTTTTGATTAACTTAAAGTCAACTGATTAGAGACTCTAATTACTTCTGCAAAATCCCTTTACTGTGGCATGGCATCTGGTTCAGTGTTTGACTAAATAACTGTAAGAAGGTATGTCGTTGGGGCACCTGGGTGGCTCAGTTGTTTAAGTGACTGCTTTCGGCTCAGATCATGATCCTGGAGAGCCTGGATTGAGTTCCACATCAGGCTTCCTGCTTGGTGGGAAGCCTGCTTCTCCCTCTCTCACTCCCCCTGCTTGTGTTCCCTCTCTAGCTGTGTTTCTCTCTGTCAAATAAATAAATAAAATCTCAAAAAAAATTTAAAAAAAAGAAGGTATGTCATTGATTAAGAATGGTCACTGCCTTCTTCCCTGACCCACTCTCACAAGAGATTATCCCTTGTAGCTCCTCATAACATCTAGATCATCCCAGAAACATTCTCGAAAGGGGTTTTTGGGGATGGTAGTTCAGGCTCACCATATCTACATATTAAAACACCATCACAGAAATTATTTGCTTTTGGCCTTATAAGACTCGAAATAATTAGCATTTGACCAAAATCCATGCAAATACTTAAAAGTATCTATTTGATAGAACCAGAACCACCTCTTACACGGATTTCCCCAGTTTACGAAGGTATCTTAACTTTTTCATTTGAAGACAGTCATAGAGGTGCCTGGGTGGCTCAACTGGTTAAGCCACTGCCTTAGGCTTAGGTCATGAACCTGGAGTCCCTTCATCTAGTCCCACATTGGGCTCCCAGCCGCGTGGGGAGTCTGCTTCTCCCTCTGACCTTCTCCCCTCTCAAACTCTCTCTCTCTCAAATAAATAAAATCTTAAAAACAAATAAAAAGAGTCACAAAAGCACTTAAGACATAAAAATGAGAAGAATAGTAAGGTTTGAATAGATTTGAAAAAAAAACGGCATATGTAACAACATTTAAATTCTTACATAAAGGTATTTTAAAGGGAAATTTTTAAATAATAAGACGCTTAAAGACATCTGGTTCGGGCACTTGGGTGGCTCAGTGGGTTAAAGCCTCTGCTTTCAGCTCAGGTCATGATCTCAGGGTCCTGGGATCAAAGTCTGCATTGGGCTCTCTGCTCAGCGGGGAGCCTGCTTCCTCCTCTCTCTGCCTGCTTCTCTGTCTACTTGTGATCTCTCTCTGTCAAATAAATAAATAAAATCTTTAAAAAAGAAAAAAAGAAACATCTGGCTTAATATTCTCCATTTTTTAAGAATTTTGAAAGGTAGGTTAAGCACATTTTTCTGAAATACCATCAACTGGGTCTATTTTGCTAGGTCAAATTGAAGGACCTATCAAGTCATAAAATAGCTATTCTACCTTAGCAAGTCACTCCATATGAAAATCATGGGTTGGTTGAACTTGCAGCAGAATATTTTTGAGCAATTATGTCAGGCAGCTGGAGACAAAGAAACATCTGTCCTAACATGACCAACCTATAATCACCATTTATTTATGCACACATTTATTTCAAAGAGGCTTTTGTTTGTTTTTTAGAGAGAGTGAGCATGAGGTGGAGGGGTAGGAAGGGGCGGAGAAAGAGAGAGAGAATCTTAAGCAGGCTTCACACCCAGGACAGAGCCCGGCACAAGGCTCAATCTCACGACCCTAAGATCATGATCTGAGCCAAAATCAAGAGTCAGACACTTAATCCACTGAGCTACCCAGGAGCCCCACAAAGTGTATTTTTGATCTAACTCTGTGCAAAGTGCTCCTCTGCAGTTTCACATATTTATATGAAATACAAGAAGAAAAGAACTGCTTGAAGGACAGAGTGAAGGAGAGAGGGAGGGAGAGGAGGAGTGAAGGAAGTCAGAGGGGACAAGGAAGGGAAGAGAAGGTGGAAGAGAGGAATGTTTAAGTCCCCTGTTATTTCTTCCTTGGCTAGTGGTCCACTGCCTATTACAGAAGAGCATAGCTTCAGAGATCTGCTCAGAATAAGGTGGTGTTTCATGGAAGTACCAATCTCTGGGGAAGAGATGCCTCTGCAGAAGTTGTCAACTTGCTTTCCTGCATTTTAGAAAAGGATGACGTTCCTGAGGTTCCATTACCTCTGTAGACATACCATGAGATCATTTTGAACCATATATGATGTCACATGTTAAAGATTTCACTCACTGAGGAAATGGTTTTCCTGACAGCTTACTGTAATTTTTAGAGACACTCTGCTTAATAATGAGGATATTACAAAAATACCAAAGTACTCTGAAAAGTCCGAGTGTAAAGTAGCATTTACTCCTGGAGCTACTCTGTACTGTGCTCTATTTCTCCACTTTGGAGGACAAAGATGAGAACCAGTCCATGGTGGTCTGGAGCTGTTTGCATATGCCAGTGAAAGTCAGCGATGCTTATCTAGTAATTAGTAAAGTGGAAAACTCCTCACCCTTACCAAAATTGCCATCCCATATTTTCTTTATGTAGGGAATATCCCTGTGAATATGTTGTGGGATTATCTTTCCTAAATTCATCTCCAAAACTAAAGCTCACAAAGATACTATTTATAAGTTATATTTTTCAGGAATGAAGGGTAAGAAATAATGTGTTTCATAGGAATTCTGGGGAAAAGAAGTATTTGAGTATTTGACTAAGCCTCAAATTTCTTATGAACTTACAGAAATCAAATGAGTGAACTTCATCCTGCGGCAATAGTCTCATTCTTTCATTCTCTGGATTGATTTTCTTCAGAGAAGAAGGATGCTGTAGAATGTTTACTTCTTCTATGTGAGGCATGTCTGCTTTGGGGCATACCTGAATGAAGGGCGTGAATGCACCCTTCATGTGTGCCAGGCAGTGTGAATGAATGTGGGTAGGGTGATAAATGGTAAAGAGATTCTCTAGAAAATTTGAACTAAAATGATGATTTGGATATGTCCTTGACTTAAATTCTAGTGTCAATTTATGTCAGAGAAATAGGTTTAGAAAAAGGAATGAAAACTGAAAGTGAAGTATCATTTGAATCAATTGCCATACATTTTCCACTCAATGACACTGTACATTGAGGATATTTTGTATGTTTTGTATATTAGCTATATTATACATTCTTATTTTACACAATATGAAAAATCAGCTATGTGCAAACACCTTACAGTTTCTCATCATAAGTTCAAAGGCCTGGATTCCAAAATAAGGAAGGATGAGGAAAAGACATTTCTTTGTCAACAGTCCTTTGTCTACATAAACATTATCTGGGTGCATTTCTGAAAAATGTAGATCACTAGTGCTTTACTCTACAGAAATTCCTTTCTTACACCTATGAAATGTGCATTCATTAAACAGGCAGGTAAGGGTAAAATTCTAATCCAGGTATTTCCATTCACCTTGTGAAATACACTGATGAGAGAGATTACCAGGACTTCCGGTTAGGTGAAATCAAACCCCAAACCCCTTGCTAACCACTGAAATCAAAGTGCCTCTCCTCCATTCAGGGTCATGGCTGTACTTGAGCTCTTATCTACCTTTCACAATTGAAATCTCTTGGCACTGGGTCTTTAG